>JASUUG010000669.1:0-21099 GCA_030449905.1 Luvunga scandens
TTAGCTAAAATAGGAAATTGAAATAAATATAATTAAGACAAAATGTTATAGTAAACATAGCCCAACTTACACGTATGTTAGTCAAACATCGAATTAAGTCGTTTGCTTGCTAAACTCGATCAATTAGTTCATGATTTGCTATAAAAATTGAATAATAAGTTTAGCCATCAAATACATTCCCATGAATAAATAGAAAATAAGAAAACAAGAGAAAGAATTGAAGCCTACTTAGTAGTGACATATCTCCATGTTTCTTTTATGAATCTTCTCCATTGCGATTTTTAAATCTTTCTTATTTTTTTTTCTCTTATTTTCTCCTTCGTAGAATTTTCCTTGAGTGACAACCAACCTTTCTTTTTCTATTCATGAGCGCTCCTTTTTTATAACTTCAAACTTAGGGCAATCAAAGTGCGAGGGTCGCATCTGTTTTTTAGAAACTTTAGATGGCAATCTTTTAATTATCTCATCACTGAAATCTTCTATCAATGTTCCAAGAAAGGCTTTCTAATGATATGCACCATCTACATCTTGTTTGGTTTATAGGTTTTACGTAGCCAAGTTCTTTCATTATTTTTTAAAAGTCTATTGCAACGGCATTCATTCACACTAAAACATGAACTTCGTTTACTTACAATTGTCAACAACCAAAGTACAAATATTCTCGAAACAACCTCAATTTATAAGAAAATTCATAGAAATAAATCTCAAGTACGAAAATGTAAGCGAAATCTGATAAAAACACATAATTTACTCTACAAGTAATCTTGATTTATACAAAAGTGCCATGATGACTCTACGTTTTAAAGAGTTATCACTTTCTCTATATAATAGTGCGCTTTGAATTTGGATATATCCAATGTTCAGTGAGTTTCTCGTTTGCTTCCAGTAACTCTAGCTCTAGTGGAGACATGAAGTAAGTGCTCGTAAGGGCGACGGCATCGACTCCAACTTTATCTTGTGGTACTTCTCGTCATGGCCCGGTAGTGCTTTTGGTAACTTCAAGTGGCATCACGTCGCTGTCTATACCTTTCGAGGATTTAGGTTACCACCCCGGTGTGAGTTCCGTGACCATAGCGTCTCGATCTGCGCGCCTGCTTAAATGGTGGCAAGAAAAGTCTCCTACGTATTATTTGTAACCCTTCTTTGATTTGCATTGCGGAAAGTTAGCCTAACAATATGGCCTTCGCTCGCGGTTTGGGACCAAGCGTAGGGCTTTTTCAAGATGCACATCGAGTTGTACATAGAAGTAATAACCATTGAACTCAGAACTCCATTGCCCCGATACTAGCGAACTACGGAGAATTTTCCTTACCATGCCAAGCATCTAGGTGTATTTTCGTCATCGTTACTCAATTGAGTGGTTTGGCCTCCCAGATTCACCCGTCTTGAGCCAACCGTGGTTTTCTCGACTTTTGTCCAAATCGGCAGCTCGTTAACCTTAATGAAATTGTAGGATGCTAAGTGTCAATCGAGGCTTGAGCTCTCTTTTCCGGTTGATCGAGCCTCGTATGCATTAGGACTTTGTCTTACGCCTTAGTTAGAAATTTACTTGGCATTCAACGCATTGAAGAGTTAAAGGCAAATTCAATGCGTTAAAAAGTTAAAGGCAACCCGTGGTAGTGATTTCGATTGGTGGCACCTCAGGTTGCTCTTATAGGCCTCATTAAACATGATGTTAAAAGCCTTCTTTAGGCGATCTAGCATGATGGTCTCGCGTCTCGAAAAGCAATTGTCTTGCGTTTAGCCTCTTTCTTTTGCCATCCTTGAGCCCGTCGCCCCAAACCGTCCTTTTTTTTATCGACTTTTCCTTACCATCGCAAGCTAGCCTATCTCGCTCGCTCCCTGCATTTCTTATATTAGGGGCTTATCATCCTCTTTTTGGCTTAGACCAATTCAGCTGAAACTCATGACGTGTTGCCTCGGTGAGGCATGGAGATGTTATTACGCTTGGCACCATGAAGCTCCCATTTTTTCCCACCAGTTGAAATCCTTGGTGAAGTTGAGCAATGAAGTCATCTAAGTTCATGTTGTCGATTTGAGCGTAAGCTTGAAAAATCAACATATCGCAAAATAGACCTTTGTATGCTTTAGCTCATAAATCTTTTCACGAGCCTTATATGCCACGTTCCACAATAAAATTACCTCTTGACTCTCACTTAAGCCGTGAGTCCTATGTGTTGATGATGCAAGTCCGCGCCAATCTCTGCGTGCTTTTTAGCCAAAATGCGGTCACGTGATTCTCGAGATACCCCGTCATGATATTCACCTTCTCTTGGTCACCTTGAACATAGGTGCCTCTCACAAGTACCTCTCCATGCACCGTAGAAAAGCTGCTATCGATCTCTTGGGCATCTCACTTTGCCTTTGTACCCCTCTTTGGTCTCGGTACCTCGACCTTTATTGGAGGTGCGGCATTGGTAGTGTGAACACTCCATTTTGTTGCCTTAACTGCCAAGTGCTGTCGCTCTTGTCTCCTCAAAACTCGTGCAAATCTCCTCCAGCTTGATCACTTAGCACCTTAATGGGGTTCAACACCGGCTTAAAACTCCTCGAAGACTTTGGTGTTGTGCCCGCATATCTTAGGTCAAGTCATCCGTTCGTCCGTCGAGATCATCGACCTCTTCCATCTTTGCTCAAAGATTTCAGGTTTTCCTTTATCTCCCAACACCCTTAGAATTCTCCTTATTGTTTTTCCCTTGAGTTAGGGTTTTGTTCCTCCCCCTCTTTGATCATCATAAGTGAGGTCGTACATCCTTCCTCTCCAATCTAACAACAAACCCATGTGATAAAGACTCAATACCAATTGTCATAACCGATTTTATACACTCAGCGTTGCTAGTTTCAAAGTCAGAAAGTGTTACTTACACAAACTCGCACAAGATAGGAGGAAAGAACTCTTATTTAAAAAAGCTTACAATAATTTAGTGTGCTGGAATTTTTGCATGTGGCTTTTATATCTTGGCCAAATGAGGCCGCCACCGTATATATATAATACAAGGAAGTGTCCGGTGTTAACTCAACTACCACCTAAACACATTAATTACAGGAAATATCTACATACAACTACATGAGCCCTCGTAATTCTAGAAGCTGTCCATGGGCCAAGACTTGTTGAAAGGCTTGGACCATGACATATAAGTTGCCTAAAGGAAAAGCCACTCTTGACTACATAATAATATATGTGCTAGATTTGAAACTATATCTATTTCTTTCATCATTGTCCATACATTGGATTTGAAATATTTAATTAATTAATTAATTAATTATCAATGTATATTTACCTCTATCACTTACATAAAAGATAACTAAATCAAAATAATAAATTTTGTAACCACATCATTATTAAGTTATAATTTCTTTATAATAATAAAATTCTTTTGTTTCCAATATTATAACTATGGAGAGATTTGCATATTTAGATTGGTTTAGTTGAAAATTACACTCACGAATTATCATTAAAAAAATCGACTTGTCACTTGCCGTTAAGTGTAAACCATAATGATGCCAATCAAATTAATCCACTAAATCAATAGTCACCTCAATTACCACTACTTAAACCAAAAATAATTTCCATTGTGTGGATGCCGATATCTCAATGTTTCTATTTTATTAATTAATAAAAAAATAGGAATAAACTTGTAATAAAATATATGATAAATTATTATTTTAATTAAAAAAAACTAGAAAATGATGATTCAATCCAGTTTAATTAATCCTATGGGAGGTAAACATTATAATTGTAGATGGATAAATTTAAACAAACTTATACAAATTGATTTGAATTCAATTTGATTTATTTATTAATTTTTTTAAATAAATAAAATGAATCAAAATGAATATTCTTTTATTAAACAAATCAAATCTTGATATTAAATATTTGTCTAATAAATAATTTAAATTGAACACCTGAAATTTTAACCTAAGTTATTCCAGAATTCGTCATAAATTTGATTCACAGAATTGATTTTTACCACTCTTAGCTAAACAACTATTGAAGCGAATTCAGTATGAAAAGAATTGCATTATTTTGGAAAAAGGGTCCTAGTACTACACAAGATTAAAGCGATGGGGGAGTGGGGGGTATTAGTTATATTTTATTTATAGACAAAATAAAGTTAATAAGGAGGGATATTAGGAGCCTTACCCCTAAGATTCATAGTGTAAAAAAATATATATTTATAAAAAAAGACTAGAAAATAAAAATATAAAATATAAAACTAATATTGAAATTGTACTTTTTGTGGCTTTTGAATTATAAAAAACATTAATTATAAATTTTAAGTCAATAGTATAAAGTAATTTCTCTTTCAAAAAATAAATAACCATTCAATTATAATTTTAAAAATCATTTTCCATCTTACTATGAATTATGAAGTGATGTCTCGATAAGTTTCATACTTAAAAATGCACATTCTGTTGTGGGTTTTACATGTAGAAATAGGAAGGTCAACACAGGGCGAGATTAATCATCAATTAGAAATAGTAGGACTTCATTGTTTAAACTAATCACCAACATAGCTCAAAAATATAAGCAATGTTTTGAAATCGTGGATGGAAAGCACATCAATCTTATAATGAACTAATTCTCCATTCAAAGCAAGCATCTCATTTGGAGTCAAATTACAAAGGATAAAATTTCTAGCAAGAGAACTAATACTATCTTTTTCAAATTATTTGAACCCATCAATTAGATCAAAGTTGAGCTTAAAGTAAAGAATTCCATAGTTTTGCTTTGGGAAACTACTATTTAACTCTATCAATTGAAAATTTATTACAACATTAAATATATCAAAGTGATGATGATTTCAACTATAATATAATCTTTTGTTGATAAGAACGTCATGTGCCTTCCATATAACAAACAATAACATCAAGCATAGTAACACCATATTTTCACAGGAGGATACTACACTTTTAATAAAATCATCCATCCACTATCTCAGAAAACTCTTGCAAATGCCTTTTTGTACTTGAGATATAATTCAAAGTATTCAAGATGTCAATGATTTTTTCATAATGCTCGACAAAGAATATAAAAAATTTCCAATAAGTTTAATTAAACAAAAGCAAATAAACATAAAAACGATTTCATCTCTTTGTATTTACTTTTAGCTTCTCCATGTATATCTCGATTAGATCTATCATCAATCATCTTTCCTAAAACTTTATGACTTGCACCGAGACATCTTTATAAACCTACTAATTGAAGTAAATGTGAGCTCAATAAGTATCTTTAACCCTTTTAAGGTTCTAAATTGATTAGCCCCTGTACTAGTTTTGAGGCTCTTCTAAATAAGCTATCAAATCTATAGTTTCTTTTTCACGTGGATCTTAGGTTAGGATAATGTTTGAAGAAACACTAGCAAAGTTAACAATGAAACTCAACTTAGAAAAAACAAATAGTCATACCTCATGCATTTCTTTGGATATTGCAACTAATATGATTTGTAGTCAATAAGCAAAACAATGTATATAATAGACATATGGACAATCATTGTGAAAATAAAAATCGTAATCCATTCCATTCACCCATATTACTAGCACCATCATACCTTTAATCTCTTAATTTTCAACTAAAAGATTATACCAAGCAAAGGGCATTGCATATCCCATTTTTTAAAAGTCAA
The DNA here is from genome assembly GCA_030449905.1 of Luvunga scandens. Lineage (NCBI taxonomy): Eukaryota > Viridiplantae > Streptophyta > Magnoliopsida > Sapindales > Rutaceae > Luvunga > Luvunga scandens. The sequence goes on from JASUUG010000669.1 coordinate 5,628, forward strand.
GTCCTTTGTTTCATCAACATTCACAATTTCAAAGAATCATTCTAAAGTAAACCTATCATAATCAACATATCTCAAAATAATACCAATTTGTTCTTGAGAGATTCATCAAGTGTCTCAAAAACTAGCATATAAAATTTAACATCGCCAACTTCCTCTTGAATCTTGTGTTGTGCTTTATTAACAATAATATTCCATAACTCCATTTGAACCTTAAGTGCTATGTATTGGGCATTTTTAGGGTACTTTCTAACATAATTTTATTAATCTCCTCATTTATTGTTGCTAACAATTTAATTAATGCGATAGAGTTTCTATGATTAAGAGAATTAACTGACTCATCATCATGAAAGCTCATGCTTGTTTCGCTAACCATTTGGTAGCTACTATTGAAGTTTTGAGTCACAATCTAATCTTTAAAACTTGTTGTGAAGATTAATATAAGCAAAGGACATGTTTCTTCACAATAATTTTATTGATATATCATATATTTCTAATAATATAAGAATATCTTCTTATTAATTTCTACAAGCTTGATCCATACCAAGAAAAATAATTTTGCTTAACTAAAATGTGTGGTAAAAAAATATTATGATAGAAAATTTTAAAAACAAAAAAAGTTTATAAACAAAAAATATTATGATAGAGACTTTATGGTTAAACCAATTTAAGTAAACTAATTCTAATTGCTTTGAATCTGATTTTTTAATTGATGGGTATTTTCTTTGCTTAATTAAAATTAAATGGATAACCTATTTTTCGTTTAACTAGTTTAACATTGATTTATAAGTTTTATCTTATTTTTACAAGTGTTTATTTTATTCACGCAGTTTTAAAAACTAGTTTACTTGTTTTACCTTTCATTTCTAATTTTATGTATAATTTATAAAATTTATATTTATCATAGCATTAATGCCATAATTTTAATCACAGCAACATAGAATTTTCCTAAAGAAAATTACTATTTTTTTTTTCATTTACTACTTTCAAATAGGTTACCAAGCATATTTTCAAATTCAAAAATTATAAACATAAATTAACAGAGACTGAATTTAATTCTAGTTCAATTGGTTATTAACCCTAACTCTTCAAATTTGTTCTTTCTCAAATCCCATCTAAAAATTAACAAATTAACTAAATAACGGCAAATTTCTCATAATCCCATCCAAAAAATTAACTAACCATCACCTTCTTCCTTAGTCAAAATTGTTATGTGAGAATAGTTCTCACTCTTTATATATTGATTTAATCTTTTATATATATATATATATATATATATATAGAGAGAGAGAGAGAGAGAGAGAGAGTGTGTGCCCTTATTTTTTCATGTGGACATGCTTTTAAAGCGTTGGTTTAATGATCAAATTTAATATTATTAAACAACATGACATTGTAGTGCATTAAAACTTAACTCTGTTAACCACATAAGCTAATAGCATGTTCATTAAAGGCTATAAAGTGTACGCCTCTTCGATAATGTGAACATGCACAAGTCCTCGTGCAACATGCATAAGTCCTCGTGTAATTTTGCTTCATGACCTCTTCGATAGGCAGACTATTGATTCATTCTTTGAAATTACTTAAAGAAGGAGATGAAAAAAGAAAAGAAAGAAAGAAAAAAGGCGTTAGCGGAAAAAAATAGAAGAAAAAAGAAGAAAAAAAAGAAGAAAGAAAAGAAAAGGAGGAGAAAAAAGAGAGGAGGAGGAGGAGGAGGAGAAAGGGGCGGCTAAGTCGGTGAGTGTGTATTTGTGACCTTGTATGTTAGAGTTAGATGGGTATGGGTTTCTAAATTTTTTCTCTTTTTTTTTAATTTATAATTAACTCAATCGGGTTGACTATTATGCAGGTTAAATTTGAACCAAATACAACTCAATCGGTTTTGAGTTTTGAACCCAAGCAGGTTCAAAGTTTCAATCTAAACCATACCAAGCTCAAAATAAATTTGGGTTCGATCGATTCGGGTTAACTCGATCCTAATGTCCACCACTAATGGCAATGAATTTTGGGTTTATTTTCATTTAGGCATACGATCCAAATGCCCACCTCTAATGTCAATAAAGAAGGGAGAAGGGATCAACATCCATATGCCATCTACGATCTCTCTTGTTATTTTTCGTACCCTCCCGTTTCCCATCATAATTAAGTGCGGGGAGTTGGGAGGGGATGGAGATCACCCTTGAATAATAAAGGGGATCAAGTTCAAAATAACTAATATGCTTACTTTTTGAACTTGATTTAACTATATTAAAGTTAACGCATAAAATCATATTACCAAAACAAAAACATCAAAATAGAATAAAATAATTAAATGATTTCTATTAGACTAAGTCAAATGTCATCAACATTACAAGATCATCTATGAAATTAAGCAAAAAGTAAGCTTTAAATTCATAAAATTGATAATATCTCTTGCATTAACATTAATCCATTACAAAAATAAAACTATTTCTTACTTATGAATAAATTAATTTTAGTAAACTTAACTCAAATCTTTATTCTAGCACTTATTTATATTAATATTATAAATATTATGATATTTATTACTTAAATCCATATTGTTACTATTAAACTAAGAAGGATTGGTGATTTAATTAATTTCTTGTCCTTTCCATTAATAAAAATTAGATATAAAATTTTTCATATCCTTCTCGAATGAGAAAAATGGCTCACGCCGTGACATGCAACTTTTTCCATCGCTAAACCAAATTGCCCTAGAAATTTTGGTATTCATTTTCTAGGTATTCACATTATTTGGTTTTGGTCATGGCCCAGATCTTCCAGAAAAGCAGATCCATGCAAGGGGTTGTTTTACAATAATACCCTCAAATTATAATTAAAATTACATCTTTCCAAAAACCCTCCCGGCGACCAGGCCAAACACCAGACAGAAGCCATCACAGTCACAGGCGCACAGACCAAAACGAGTGAGTGAGCGAGCAGCAATGTTAGAGCCTATTTCTAGAGCAGCAGCTGCTGCTGCACTCTCCAAACAGGGAAACGACACCGTTTTGACCTCAACCTCAGTCCTCAATCACCAATTCTTCTACTCAACAAAAACACAAACAAAATCCAGCAAGAAGAAACAAGATGATAACAAGAAATCATCAAAATCCAAATCCCCCCGATGCCAACAGCTAAACCGCCGCCGCCGTGGCACAAGCCGACTCAGCCGATGACTTGGAGTCGCTGCGGGCGCGCGCGCGCCGGTTTGCCGAAGACGATCGCAACCCCGCCCGCGGGGTGGGCCCCCATAACAGACCTCTCTTCACCCAATCCCCTTCCCGCTCTCTGCTCACTCGCAAAGGCAGCACTTATTTCAAATTCAGGTATTAAAAAAATGATTTTCTCTTTTTTATTATTTTTAAATTTTCAGTAGTACAAAGCGTGTCACGTGTTGATTGGTTTGTATGCGCTCAGCGAGGACGGACTTAACGCCATGTTACCGGAGGGGTTACCGACGGGGACATTGGCGGAATTTAAAGACTCAATGCGGTATGAATTGCTTGTGAGGCAAAGCTTTTGGGATATTCGCGATAATTTCAGGCGAATTGTTGATCCTTCCTTACAATCAACAAACGGTGAATTAACTAATTAGTTAATTAATTAATTTTTAATTATTATCAAGTTAAATTATTGTCTTTACTGTGCCTTCAATTATTTAGTTTGTACTAGAGATTTGGTAGATTTTGGTTAGTTGTAATGGTGCACGTGCTTGTGTGGAACAAGGGTTTGTGGAGAAATAAAGCTAGAGTATTTTGTTTAGTCAAATATTATTTTTCAACAGAAGTTGTCATTTTTACTAGGTTTTGATGAAGGAATTCTGTGCTTTTTAAATCCTTTTTTTCATCTCAAACACAGTACTAAATCTCATGTGCTACTCATACATTGGGACACAGAAAGTCTGTAAGATGCAATTATCCTAGAGTTGAATTTGTGAAATATGTGCTACATTTAGAGTGTATCTTTTAAATGCTGTGCTAATACTTAGTTTGGAAAGTGCTGCAGCCAAATTGTTTAGTAAATGTCCACTTTTACTTAGCAGCTAATGTATGTCATTCGCACTCCTGCATATGCTTGACAAGCAGCGATTTTCATCCCTCATTAGCTGTGAGTTAATTGAAAGCCACGACACCTCAAATCCCAAACATATCCTTTGGCTTTTAGTTTTCCAGGGCCAAAAATTAGGAAGCAAATTGTCTTGGATGGTCCTCTTTGTTGTGGAAAAGTATAACACTTGCAATGCTTGTTCACTGGGCTCGTGAGGAAGGTTGGCTGGTGTTATATGTCCCTAGAGGATGGGGTGGACTCATGGAGGATATTTTATAAAAACCCACAAACTGGTCTTTGGGATACTCCTCTTCAGGCTGAAAATGTCCTCAAAGCAAGTATACCTCTTTCCCTTTTTCTTTTATTGTAGATATTAGATTTTGTATGGATTGATAAAACTGTTGTCATGAATGATTAACAGTCACTTTTGTAACTCTATATGGTCTAAATTTAATGCTGATAATGGAATGAAAGTATAAAATTCCTTTACTCTTTACTGCTGGACAGACAACACTAGGCTGGGGGAGGCATTAAGCAAAGGAAGCTATTATTCTCATAATGTCAACATAATGTCAACAGTGAAATTATGGTTGTTGACTATAAGCTGGTAGATACATGTCCCTACATTTATGGTGGAAATATTTGGGAACACCCATTCCGCCTTTTATGCTTTCATGCTTGATTCATCTTTTAGATATACAATGGAATTATATGTTCTTTAGATGTGTAAGCCCATCCATGCTATACTTTTTTGTTGCTTTATGGGTTAATTTTTCTCCAGGACTTCATCAAGTATAAAATGAATCTGTTTGAGAGAATTACCATGCCAAATACTTGATCCTATTCCTCAGGGAGGAAGGAGCGGTGTTGGATTGTTGAAAGGGTTGATTCAAGGAAATCTGAAAGGTTCAACTCTATACAATTTGGTTCAAATGGGAATCAACCAAATGCATGCATCTGTCAGTGTTGTGGAGTTCGTTTGAGGAAGAGTTATCACTTGTGAAAGATATCCCTGTGCTTGTTGCTGTTGATCAAGTGAGCACCAGTTCTAGTTCATTTATTTATTTATTTGTATTTATATTTATTAAAGGTAGAAGGTGGGCAAAAGCCCAAATTAATTTTAACACCCTTTCTCCCTTAGGAGGAATATTCAATTTTGAACAGTTTCTTTCTCCTTTTATTTATTTACTTTTTTTTTTTTTCTGTTCTAACTTCTTGAGATTGACTGCAAATGTTTACAACTATCTGCTATCTCTTTCACTCATTTTTATTTGCGTTGCTTGTCTCCAGTATAATAACTGGTTTTACATTCAGTGAATATGAAGAGCCAGTAACTAATCGCTCTACTCGACCCGTACGCCAGAGAACTTGCAATGGTTAGTATCAACTCTTTCTTTGCTCTGCAAATTGTCTAAAAGGTTGCTTTCTATTAAATGATAATCTGTACAATATTAAAGCAATTCTGTATCTGCCTTTTGAATTTTTCCTAAGGGCTTACGACAATTCAAATATCTTTAGATGGACTGGATGCTTTTACCAAAGGTAACCTCTAATGGTGTCAAGCACGCTTTTGAATACAATTATAACAGAAATGCTTGTCATCGGGTTCTGATGATCCAATCTTGGCATCTGGATTGGCTTTTGTCCGTGTGCCTTTAATCTTTTCAATGGCAGTTAATATCTCATCTCTGGTATATCTGTTTGTAGTAAACCATGTTAATTCTTTGCTTTTCTTGGCAGGTGAATGCTTTTAGGTCTATGATGCATAATGACATGATGGTGGGTGCTTTCTCTCATTCAACTGCAGTAGGAAGCTTAGAGGACTTGCCACACGCTCCAGTAGATGCCCGCATTAATTTTGCCTCACTACAGTCTAGATGAAGCAGCAACTGTTTGCCACTACTATCAGATTTTAATAATTGACAGGATTTCCAGATTTTAAATTTATATAAAATTATTATGCCACCTGATTTTCTTTAGCATATTCATAATCCAAAAAAGAAGGTTTGACATTTGCAGCTGCATTTCATACCATGAATGAAAAATTTTGTGCTTCATTAAGACTGATATTTCTGAGCTACATGATTCGCGTAACCATATATAAGGAAAAGGTTGCATTCTCGGAGGAACATTTGTCCATGAATGAAGATTTTGTGCTTATTCAAGTAATAATAGAAGACCCTTGGATTAGACCTTTAGGTCAAGAAAAATCCCCTTAGGTCCACCTACCTAGGATATTTATGTCCCACAGAGTTTGCAGACTGCCAAGGTTGTAGGGGCTGACAGTAGTCCCAGTTCAGAACTTGGTGAACATAAAAGGTTTGAGGATTTCCGTGTACCAAAACAATTGGGGGTGAATTTCCTTGCTGCAGGAATTATTTAGGTAAAGTGGTTTTTGCTGAATTCCTTTCACTTCTCAGATTTTAATATGTTATAAAAAATAGGGAAGGATGTTAGTGCTTGTGATCATAAAGGGAGTTGAGTAAGATAATTAACCAAAAAGGTTTGAATACTTTCCAGATCACAAGCTTGACAATTGTTCAGCTGCTTTGTCAACAATAGTAGGGCTTCTTTGAACCTATTGATTCTGTAACTTGGACCTGAACTATGTGCCTGTCAATTAATCAAGTAAAAGAAGAATATGAATTTCCAAAGCTATGTAGTGTTATGTGTGTTTGCTGACTATGACAGGCAAAAGATTAGTAAACCATGAGGTATTTTCTGAGGAAAATTGAAAAAAGTGTATTATTTAGCTAATGGGAATGGAGCAGAGATGAGGATGTTAGTTCCATTGATGCACTGACAATAACATATTTGTTCACATATTCCCACTGCTTCATCGGATTCAGAATACTATGGATTTGAGTCCTTAACACTGATGAAATCAGTGACATTAAAAATTCTCATATTCAGTTTAATTATCTGGTTGAGATCATTGTTTATCGACATGAAGGATGCTGTTTAAAACTGATGCACCATGCATAAATCAGATCCCATTTTGTATTCCTTTTTTTTCCCAAAATAAATTTTGATCTTTATGTGACATTATCTGGGTGAGATCATTGTTCATTGGCATTTTATCAACATTTTTATAATAATGCTACAGTCACGCAACCTTTTACTCAGTTTTATTGTTTCCAAACCCCTATTATTATTTTGAGTAATGTTCTAATTGCAAGTTTATTCCCAACTGAAGTTACTGAACCAAATCTTTACAATCTATTGGCATATAAGTTGGATACCTTGTTTCAGTAATATACTAATTTGAGAATACTTGTGAAATTCTAAGTGATTTTGATGTATTGTATGTTTGTTTCACAGAAAAGAACTTCCACAAATTTTTGAACTCTTCACCTTTATCAAGGATCTTTGTATTTAACTTGTATTTTCAAGGTATGATGAACAGTGGCAGTATTGGAAAATGGGGTTTGACGAAGCGACCAAAGGAAGGGATGAAAAATTTTCCAATATTAATTAATTCAAGTAATCTGCTTAATTTAGTGAAATCAGCAATGCTTACACAAATGGATAAATAAAGAAACAAATGAAAAAAGTGACAGCTTTCTTATCCTCAAATCTTCCATATACAACTCTAAACCTCTATCTTCTCATTTTTAACTATATTCTATTCTATTCATATCTGAGAAACTACAAGATAGGATCTCCATCCCCTCACTCATTATGTCTGTAAAACCTGCTTGATCAATCATACAGGCGATTAGAAAATCATCAACAAAATTAGTTGAAGTAAATACAACATATAACAAGCATGTCAAAATTTTCACCCAAGAGCACCAAACGACTACGTCATGTGCACACTTTCTACTAAAGATTCATTTATCGGAATAATTTTATACAAGCATCCCCAAGAACAAATATTCTTCAATTCTTAATTATACATAATTTCGACTATTTCAATAATTAATATCTGATAGCAAGCTGAACTGAATTCAGAAAATATGTTCAGTCTCCTATGCTCTGGGCACTCCAACAAAAAAACAAATTTTAACGGCAAAACCAATGGGCATTTACGGAAATAACTGAACGATTCGGTTAAAAGAATAAAATCACAGTATAGAAATTAAGAAAAATTTATGTTTCATGAACTCATATCCAATATTCAACATCTGAGGTGAAGGATGTACTTACTTGGGAGACAGTTCCGATTTTTCTTGAAAATCCCCAAGATTACTATATAAAAGATCTGAAATTGCAGGTAGCAACTTTTATCAGCCAAACAAATTTTATATAATAACATTTCATGGAACAAAAATGGCTATTGTTATGTAGCTCACCTTGCGTCAGGTGCAATTGCGCTACTGGAGGAAAATTCAAAATCACACACTCAACAAAATACAGTAATTAAATTGTAGACTAAAAAATTTCATATTTTGGAGAGATAAGGGGTGGAGATAGATATTACAGTATTGTGCTCTAACAGTCGGTTCCAGCTTGAATCACCATCCGTGACTTTCACACAAGTAATAGCATTTTAAACTTGGACATGTAACATGGTAATCTATCCTTCTGTTCTACAGTAGTCACTTCTATTACATTGATGTCCAGTTGCACCAGAGGGCAAAATCCACAAATAACTACAATTGATGTCTAGGTCAGAATGGAGATTGGCACAGTGGGCATGATGATTTGTGAGGAAGTTAGAACCACTTGTAGAAGGCAGGCTGAATGTAACTTGTGTTTGCATGTCTTGCAAAGCAAGACGAGGAAGGCTATAGTTGGCAGTGTGGATGACGGCTGTAACAAATTGGGCACTCCTCAACACCTTTGAATTCCTTGTCAAATTGCACTTCCATATCCATATTGCTTCAGCTAAAGCTCCATTCCAAATCAAAAGTAGAGCAAAATTAATAATCTGCCAACCACAGATGTCCTCTTAAATATAATCGTTTCCATGCCAATTAATTGATCGTTTTGTCATTCTTTAAGCTTCTCTTTTCGTCCAAGGCCATGATGGTGGATCATAACTCCGTGTATATAACCATGATCAAGGTCTCACATCCATTGCATGAAGTAAAAAGAACAGTACAGAGTATAGAAGCCAAGGTAGGTACCTGATTACAGACAAACAACATCATTGACATCAACCACTTCCTCTGCTTCACTTCACATAATCCCTAGGCTCATACATTCAACATCAACAGGACATAATGGGTAGGATGCAGGAAGGCGAATAATAAGATCCATTTTTGTCTCATCCTTTGTGCATGTGGCAACAACCTCATTTGCTGATTTGCTTACGGTAAGTGAAAATTCTCATCAGCAATATTGCCCCTTTCTTTATCTGCGGTAGAATGCAATTAAGTCGGCGGTGTACCAGATCAATAGATTAAATTCATAACATCAGTAATGTCCCACTCTCCATTTCCTTTTTCAGAAAGTCAAGTCAATCACTGAATTTTAGAAAACAGTATTTAGGTGACTAGTCAAAAAGAATATCAGATAAAAAATCTGACAACAATTAATCTTCCCAACCATGTCCCTACACATACAACAATGAGAAACCCAAAGGGGCAGAAATTTACTAAAAGTTTACCATTCCTAGAAAATCATTATAATTAATTCTTTAGAATAAGTTGGAATCACATATAAGCTTAAATTTTATTATTAATATTTTTTTTTATGAAATAATTATTAATATTATTATTACAACTACTATTTTTATAATAAGCTGCTAAAACTTGGATGAATTCTATGATCACATATACTCACATGGAAAGAGCTTGAGGTTTGCATAATATAAGAACTTCACATAACTAAATTAAACATTTTATTGAGCTATATAGAACACCTGACATAGTTCATTTTGCAATTAGAGGGAGGGCTGCACCACACTCGTGTGAAGGACTCGGCAAAGATGAAATGGACCGGCCACGTAAGTCACTAAACCACCCTGAACATAAGCAGGAAGAACACAAGCAGCATCAAACCATAGGGTGCTCCAGCAAGTGAAGCCAGTTTCACAGGTTCAACAGGCCAAAGTGATTCCACGAGCAATAATGACCCTGTTGTGATAGCATGTTTTGCTGCAGTTGCAGCTATGATACCTTGGCAGGAAGATCCCCATCTTTCTTTTTCAGATCTTGCATCACGCACAATTCCAAAGGAATATGCTGCTGGAAAATGCAATCTAATATCACTCTATTAGCTGAATCTAGAATATACTGGACCAATCTCTCCTTTGCGATGTGTGATGGTAAAGATGATAAGTGAGATAGCAACAAAGACCATGCAAGGAATACGTTCACCTGTGGATTAGAAGACAATTACATCAGTCCATATTTTTTTTTAGTTGTTTTTTCTTTTTTTTTTTTTTTTTTGGGGGAAGGGGGAAGAAGAGATCCACTAACCAAAAATTCAAAAGAGATAAATAGGTTCACTGTGGTAAGCAAATTTACCCGTTCTTGGGCTGTCAAATCCATTTCAACAATCTGGAAGGGTAACTTCTCAATCATGCAAGAGATTTCATCTGCAAATGCACAGTTTCTGATGACAAATCAAGACAGTTCGTGTCTGGTGGCAGAATCAGCACCCAAAGAAGATACAGAATCCTCACTAAGTATAGCCAACTGAGAAACAGGATCAGCTGACAAAACAGCAAAAGCAGCATACTGCAATGGTGCAATTAGTTTAGAAAGAAAATAAAATAGCATATAAAGCAGTCATAGGCCCTTTATAAACCCCAAAACTCAACTGAGCTTCACCGCTCTGTCTCTAACATGAGGGAGATGAGTTAACAACACTTTGATGCCACCAACTCCCGAAACAAAAATGGTCAAAGCCGTGATGACGCAATAACCGAAGCACTTTCAAGACCATAGGAACTTGTAATAGCCCTCAGAAATGCCAGTGCAGAAAAATAAGCGAAGAATACCTTCTGTGATCGGTTTCCTAACACGGTCCCATCTTTCTGTTCTCAAGGGGCTGGAATTATCTGAGTCTTCAGTTCCATGACATAGCAGAATATTACGGCTGGAAAATGATAAAATGGCATTTTCACATTATTTATAGGAAAGGGTCTGAAATGAAACAATTTTCAAACTATCAATAATGTCATCAAATTATTAGAAGAAGAGGCTTTCAGCAATAGCATCGTTCACATTTTCAGCAGCCTCTTCATGATCACAACTGCTGATTGAATCCAACTCCTCAAGTGTGAGAACACAGGACCAATCATCTTCAGTAAATTCCTTCCAGCAATAGCCAACAGAAATTACCATTGGCGGCGTGATAGCAACACCTGCACCACTGGCAAGCTGATTGGCTATACTGCCTCCATGCCTCTGCGAAACAATCAAGCAACAGTGTTCTCTCATCATGGCTGATATTCCTCTCCAGCAAACAGTTCTGCTCCCCCTCTTCCACTTAGAGGATAGCAAGAAATAACCAACTGAAACCATTCTTCCATATCTGCAAGAAATAAAATGATAGCATCAATATGATTGATCAAGAGGAAATGCCAGATTTGAATGAAATGAAGAGTTAGCACAAACTCTAATGTCCTGTACACCAAGTTGGGGAAAAAAGGGCTAATCATAGTTATAAAGACACAATGCTTTGTTCCAGTCTCACAGGGTCATATAAGAGTCAGACAGTGCAGCATACTGCCAAAAAAATAGACAAGTGAGCAGAACCAGACTATTACTTATTTGAATAAATTGAAAATAGCATGCTTTACCCTCCAGACTGCCATGTAACCAAAAGTGGGAATAATACAGTTCGCTGGAGCCAACCTCTAATTCTATCCTGCACCTGATGTCCTTTAGGAAGTATCTGAGTCAACACCTCTACCATATTCATCAGAACCAACGCTTAATGTTAGTACAAGGACACTAATAATTGGAGGAAAGAATTCTCAAGCAATTCTTATTGATTGCTTCACCAATAAAAAGTTTATTTACAAGCAGGTCAAACAGAATCATAGCTTTGTCTCTTTCCACATATCATTTTTAACAAAGTGACAAGCAAAGACACAAGGCTCTCAGTGTTCTTCAATAAGCTCCACTTTATCATCTAAAGGAGGCCACATATCAAACAAACTCTGTGACAGTTTCCTCCATGAACAAAGAGCACCATCAAGTAAAATGTTAAAAATGGAATCTAACAAGTTTTGCTGGGATGCTAAATTTCTACTCTTGGCATGTGAACACAGCAAAGGTAAGAGAAGAATCTAGGGCATTGCCTCCCGGCCATTTCCATGTGCATAATACTTCAACCTTAAGCCAGGCTCTAGAAGGAACCTCGCTAATTGTTTCCTCAGGCAGAGATGGACAAGCATGCGTAACATGACCAGCAACAACTTTTTGAAGCCCAACTTTTGAGATAATCTTATCAATTAAAAAACAAACCTGTGATGCCCAGATACCTGCTCATGATTATATTTTGAAACATGTCGGCTGCTAAATCCAGTTATGTGACAAATTCAATTATTACTGAATTGATCAAACTATATCCTCTTTCAAGGGTACAGGTACTGGTCTGAGGACAGATAAAAGCTCAAACACTGTTTCCTAAAGGTGGTAAAAACGCCCACAGATTTTTAATGGTGAGCTATCGGGGGTATAGCTCTTGTTCTCATACCCACTAGTCTTCACCAGTGTCACTGTAACTTGGTATATCCACTCTATTCACTCAATACATACATGGGATAGTAAGGAAACAAAATTACTCACCTAAATGGTACTCTTCACTTACATTGACTTCTGCATAGTTTTTTTGGGATATTCGTCTGTCAGGCATCTTTTAGTTACAACCACTAACACCAGAGATTTTATTTTCTTAATCACACTGGATTGGCATTACAGATAAGCACATTGTCTTTTTCCAGGAAAAGTATACAAATGGAGTTGACAACTAATTATGAGATTATTGACACTTAAAGATTGTAAAACAACCAGATAACCTAGAATCATGACTTAGTAATGCGCATACAGCTTGCACAACAGCTAAAAGCGGCACACAGTTGATTTAAAAAGTTCAAAATCTGGAGCGGTTGAACATAAAAAGATTTCCATAGGTTGAAGAACTAAGATTAGAGAGCGAAATCTTCTATCATTACAGCCAAGAATGTTGAGCAAAGAAATTAGCAAAAAAAAAAGGCACAAAATGGAAATGGAACTAGAGCACATGGTACCCCAGTTCATTGGGCACATAAAGATAAGGCTATGTCAATACTAACAGTTCAACACCACATACTGCCAAAACATTATTCCATATTATGCATCTAATGTTATTCCCTGAAATATGTCCAAACTTTGCGAAAATTCTTAAATAGACATGTAAGCAAACAAAAAAAGTAATAGCCGACCACCACCCCCAAAAAAACCACAATAAATTAATGAAATGTCTACTCACATATATATTAAGAGACTCATTTTCAGTATTTAAGGCATCCGATTCCTTTGGGGTGCTTAAATTGGGATTGATCCACAAGGCCATGTGGCATCCTGCTCAGGAAGCTGGTCTAGTTTTGTTCCTCATATGATTCTGACTAAGATACAAGTATTTCAACCATCCACAAGTAGCACAAAGATACAAGTTTATCACTCTTTATATTATGTTCCTTGAAAATGGCATTAGTAACAGAGTGAGATCAAGATCACTCCACAATTTCTTTCGATTGTAAATGTTGAGACTTCTCCAGAATCCATTGCTTATCTTGGAATGAAAAACATGCGGATTTGCAAACAGTCAACCTAAGCTTGATTTTCTTCATGGATTCATCATCAAGTGTATCATCTAACACTGTTGCCATGCTACTCCCAGTCAATGATAAATAGAGCAGCTGAAATACTTAGAAAGAAGGCTACTTTCATCATCAATTGTCTTTAAGCAAAGAAGCTACCATCAAGTATGTCCAATGTAAACAGCGCCATCTCAATCACATTTACAGATTTTCCAATTTCAAACCTGAAATCTTTTGCTTCAGAAGTTAATAAAGAACTGCATCTCTAACCCAAGTGAAGGGATTCCCCAAGAAATGTGATTAATTTTTTAAGAATCTCCTTGAATATCATTATCAATACGTTTGTAGACACAAAAAGAAACTGGATTAGCTTCAGTTGAGACACCAGAAGAGCACTGCAGGTAGACAAAATAAGATTTGCATGCAGAGTATAAAAACATAAAAAAGAGAAGAAAGAACTCAAATAAGCAATTATATATTTATGTGCTTAAAGAACACAATTAAGTTGCCTTCATATGAAAAAAAAAAAAAACCAATAATCCCTGGCCCCAAAATACGTACACCACTTGTCATTTAGTACAGCTTGAGCATCTTCCTATGGATAGAACAAGGCACTTCACAAAGAAGGAGTTTGTTAACATAAGATAAAATCTTTCATCATTGTATTATGAGCGTATTTCCTGGAACTGAGTATTTCCTAGGATGCAATATGCTGGACCAGTACTTGCATGTTGGATAAAACCTGTGATGAGCTAGTTTTATATCATGTATTCTCAAAGTATAAATTGCACCAAATTGGCATCTGAAGATAATCAAAAATAAGGGTTGATGAGGTTAATTAAAGAAGTTCTTCAGCAGATTTGCACATGTTACCACGTCATGGGAAGAACAAGGAGAATGAGAATGAATTTAATATCACTTAGGAAATTCCTAATGTTACTACGTTTCTAATATTTAATGTGGTAAGAATATTGAAAATCAAATCAAACCAGAGTTGGAGGGTCAGTTCCAGCACTCAAACCTAAATGATCAAATTTTCATATCTAGACTCTTTATTAACATACCGCATTAACATGCATCAGAAGTACCAAAAGGAGGGAAAGCAGTGAGCAATAGCAACAGCAATAGAATCCAGAAGCTCATGATGCAAATGATCCAGGTGAGAAAATTGCCAACTTGTGGAATGTTCTCCCACCTTCTGTTTAGTAATTTTATCTCTTAACTTCTTGAAGCATTCTAGTACAAATATATGGCTGGGCTCTAGAGGCCAGGCTAAGACAGAATGCTTTACATTAGCTGCATATGACATTACAGCACACCATTGAGTCAAGAAAACATTCTTCATCAAGCAACATAAGCAAAGATCAATCGAGAGCTCATGGAATGATTATAGCCGTCCAGGCACCAAGGCACAAATGCTTCCTCAAACACTTGCAGAAAAGACCTGAATCCACCATCAGATCCCCATCATCAGTAATAAGGTTCGCCAGACAATCTTACGTGGTCAAATACTGATATCGAGGCAGTAAGTCTTATACCATTTTACAGAATCCTAATGTAAAAGATAAAAGGAGAATAAATAATAAATAAGAGCACATGAGAAAAATGCATTTGAAAATATATGCAAAAGGACATCCCCAAAAAGAAGTATAATAGTATCTCATATCCAATACCCCAAGAGCACCAAGAAAAACTCCTAGAGGATTTTGATTCATGACGCAAGCT
>JASUUG010000670.1:0-42568 GCA_030449905.1 Luvunga scandens
CATAACCACATTTATAAATATAACTATGACCATGATCAAGACTATAATTCGATAGCGTCTTTGATTATCACTACAATCGCAAAACACCATTTAATTCAGAAGTGGCATTTGCTTTAAGAAATAGTTTTGACATTAGTGATATAAAATAAATAAGAAAATAAATGAGTAGATAAATTAAGAGCAATCTTATACTGATAAATATTATAATATTGATGGACTTCAATAAGAAGTAACTAAAAATAAATAATATAAATGATATAGAGATGATACGGCTATATTATATATGCCAAGCTCACAACCTTTTATTGTTTTTTTATTCAATATATGCAAGTGGCATACAAACATTTTATTTATAGTTGAATCTCATGTTGATAACGTATTATAATATTGATGGACTTCAACAAGAAGTAATTGATAGCTTAAATAAATAATATAAATGATATAGAGATGAAGGGGCTATATGAGATGTGTCAAGCTCACAACCTTTTACATGCAAGTGGCATACAAATGGTTTATTTATAACTGAATCTAGCAGTGTGTGATGACTGTGCAGGAGATGTGAGCTATGTGATCTGTGTGCCTTGAATGCCATTAGGCTGTATGTGACGTGGCTTGTGATTGCACTTATTTAGGTAATTTGTTGGATAAATCAATATTTACATTTTCATTTTAATATCAATGTAAACTAATAACAATAAAATTTATTGAATGTCCTAGATGATAAATGGTGACATCATTATTTGTTCTATGCAATAATCTATAGATTTGGTGTGGTGAAAGGAAGGTGAAGTAGATCAAATAATCTTACTAAAGTCAAAATGAATATGATTATGAGAAGGCCTAAGAAAAGATTGACCAAAAGTCTTAACTTAGGTTGCTAGGTCTCTAGGTTCTTATGATCCTAAGATAAATCTCTTAGATTATTAGAACAAAACACCTAGAATAAATATCTTATGTTAATGAACACCTCAGGTTACTAAATTCCTAGGATCTTAAGACAAATTATTTAGAATAAACCTCATAGGGATCTTAAGACAAACCTTATAAGGATCTTAGGACAAACATCATAGGATAAACATCAAAGGTTTTAAGATTCCTAGGCCAAACCATTTAGGATAAAACTTATACGTTTCAAAGTTATTAGGATTTCAAGATATTAGGACAAGTCACCTAAGATAAATTTTTTTCCAAGTTACCTAGAATCCCAATACCTAAGATAAACTGCTTAAGATAGACCTTTTAGATTCCAATGAACAACGTGCAATAAACTCTCATGACTCTTTCCAGAAGTCAAAGATCAAATCTTTTAGAAGGTCATTGACCATAAAGGAGGATTTGACAATTATGCCTTCCACTAAGTGGTGATACAAGGCTGTGGGTGTTGTACATCAGCTCTATCTCATAGATCTCCGCAAGGGCAAGTGCGTTCTGCTTGGAATGGGGTACCTGATGTCTTAGAGGCAATAATTGAGTCTCTTGTAATCAATGACTAACCTGTTTTTTCTACGGATCTGCTCTAAGTGTTTGTTATTACTCAAAGGCTGGTTGCTTACAATCATACTTACAAGTACACCTGGGACTTTATTCGACTTTGCCTAAACACAAACCAAAGGCTCCCTTTTATATGCTCAAGGGATCTACTGTTACACACTATTCATCTTTTTGCTACATTCACCCTCCCCAAAGATGGGGTGTTGTTCCTAATATCCTAACACTGCAAAAAAAAAAAAAAAAGCACTTTTTTACGGACTTTTTGCAGTTGAAATTCATATCCCCACAAATGAACTTTGTGGCCGTTTTCCAAGCTTTATTAAATTAGTTGTAAATTTATTTGCTTTTTACTGCCATTTTAAACTTTATGGTAAAAAAAAGTTCTAAATTAGCTGTTAATGATTTAATTAATCTATTATAAATTTGTTTTTAAAAGTGAAAAACTAAAATAAAAAATTAAAAAGTTAAAAGAACTTACCATTTACTCTCTCCTTTTCTCTCGCTGTTTTTTTTTTTTTGCTTAACCTCACTATCACTAGATCTTCACTCTTGACCTTGCTCTTTGACTCAATTTCTCACTCTTGCTCTCTACCTTTCAATTTTTAGTTAAGCTATTTTGTAGGCCCATGCTCATCTAAAATTTAATTTCGAAATCTATTTTCTTTTTAATTTGGATTTGATTTAATGTTTCAATTTCAATTTTGATTTTTTATTTTGTATTTTAATTTCATCTTTGTCTATGCCATTGCAATTTTGTGATTTTTATTTTGTTTGTTGTATTGTCACTTAGGGTTTTTATAGAAAAACTATTACAAAATTATTGTAAATCATGTAAAAAGTAAGATATATATGATTTTGAAGTGATAATAACAAATGAAATTATACTGATTTGAAAACACATAATTATACTCTTGCTAAGTTTATACCATCCCCTCATAGTAGTCATAACTCTTTAGGGTGACAAAAATAATAAGAAATGACAAAATGACCAAAAGTGAAATGTCTACAAAAATATCCTTCTAAATCATGAAAATAGTTTTCACAAACTTAGTAGAGTATTAGTCACGTGTATGTTGTAAGATAAACTAATTTTTCTACGAGAGGTAAATGAAAATATAGTACCAATAATGTACTGATGAATCAGATCTAGTAGATGTCACTCATCTTAAAGTCTATTTTATCTTCTTAAGCTTCTCAGGGATCTTGTACTATTAAAATCTAGATATTTGCTTGCATTGGAGTGACAAAATATTAATGTTGCCAAGTTTTCATTGGGAGCCTGTTATGGAATCTATGAGTGTACTATAAGAGTTCAGGTCTTTAGCGACCAACTTTTTAATGATGAATTTTTTTTTCATCGCCTTAGGTATATTTTAGCCACAAACAAATAACTTTGTCATCAAATATATAAGGAAAAAATATTTATTTCAATTTTTTAGCGATAAATTTTTAATGATGAAATTATTATTTTTTTTGCTAAATGTATATTTTTAGCAAATTTTATTGATAAAAATACACATTTAGTGACAATAAGTTTATTGCTGAAAAATATTCATTCAAGTCAAAATTTTGGATTTCATCGCTAAAAATATTTGTTTAAGTCAAAATTTTAGACCTTTTGTGACGAATTTTAGATTTCGTCACTAAATGCATACTTATTTAAAATAATGCCAAAATTATAGACTTTTTACCACGAAAATTAAATTTGTTCACGAAACATGTACTTTCAGCAATGAAATCTACATTTTGCCACTGAAAATATCCATTTACATATTTAAAATAATGCCAAAATTATAGATGTTTTGAGACGAAAATCAAACTTCGTAGCTAAATTTGTATTTTTGGTGAAAAAAATTTTAATTCATCGCTATAATTATTCATTTAAACATTTTAAATAATGCCAAAACTTTAGACTTTTACAATGAACTTATAATTTCATTTCATTGCTAAAAATACACTTTT
Organism: Luvunga scandens; assembly: GCA_030449905.1. Classification (NCBI taxonomy): domain Eukaryota; kingdom Viridiplantae; phylum Streptophyta; class Magnoliopsida; order Sapindales; family Rutaceae; genus Luvunga; species Luvunga scandens. The sequence continues at coordinate 3,454 of JASUUG010000670.1, forward strand.
AGCAATAAACGCTAAATTGAAACTACAAAAGCAAGTCTCCATAGATCAATGCGTAAGATTTCTAAAGGATATTTTGTTTTTGTGTTAGTCGCTGGAAAGTGCAACTTGTGCATTGATAACTCTATGAAATGAGAGTTATTAATGACACTTTTGGACTTAAATCAAGATTACTTAGAGAGTAAATGATGTGTTTTAGTTGCATTTTAGCTTAATTTTGCATATTTATCTATTTTTAGTTATCTACAATAAATTAGGTGATTTTCGAATAAATTGTGTGTGCTTAGATTATGTATTTACATTTTAGGCAACTGAAAATGCAAATTCAAAGAAGAAATGTTGTGCAATGGGCTAGGAAAAATGAGGAAGGAAATTGGCTGCAGAAAAGTATAAACTAGTATGAAATAGTACATTGCTGTAGCACCATTATGTTAGCACGATTGTTGTAGCAATCCTGGAACAACAGAGGAGAAAAATTCACGCGAATCTTAAAAAAATCTGTGATCTGTAGTTTCCAAATATGGAAGATGCATGCTCTAGGCGTCCAATTGCCTTAGTTTTCAATTATAAAAGGAAGCGCACAAAAAAAAAAAAAATCTGACAACCACAACAAATAATAAGAAAATAAAAACAAAACAACAAGAAGAGATGAAATTTAGGCTGAAACAAGAAGAAGATTGTAAGTGTGGGGAAGAAGAAATCTAGCATCTAAAAAGGACAAGCTTCATCTTTCTCTTTTCTTTTCATTTTCTTTCATTCTTTATGATTTTTTTGATGCTTGAAACAGTTTTAGTTTCTGTTTTGTTAAGAATCATGAAATATTTTTGTTTGTGGTTGAGTGAATGACAAACTTGATGGTTTATTGACTGAAATTACATGTTCTTTGCATGATTGCTATAGTATTTTGTTATAATAGTGCTTAATTTCATTATTTGTTTTTTTACCGACTACCCATTTAGTGATACAACCTAAGAGAGGCCACAAAAAGCCATTTTAGTGGAAAATATCATACTAATACTTAGTTTTAGATTATGTTTCCCAAGTTGGGTTAATTCAATTTGAATAGGGTTATGCTTAATTTAAAACTAATTATGAACTAGACATAGGAATTTATCTTGTAGGATAATTAGCAACCTTGATCATATAATATTATATCTTGTGTGATGTATCAACTGGTCATTATTAGATTGCATATAGATATAAAAAATCCAATAAGCGACAGCTGATGATGTATTAGGATTCTGCCCAGTGCTATAGTAATTGCTGTAGCAACGGTACTGTAATAGAAAAAACAGTCAATACCATTAAGTGAGTTAATTCACTTAACTACATCATTTTTAGTGATTACATTCTTGTGTGAGACGTGTTGATTTATTTTAGTGCACTTTATTTTTTGTCATTTAGATTTCTTAGTTTAATTTAGTTATTAAAAAGAATTTGATTTAATTGAAATTGCACCACAATTACTTGTTGTAGCAATTCTTATAGCATTAGTCCTTGTGGAGACGATACTCGAATACTTATCGTTTTATTACTGGTTGTGTACACTTATGCACTAACACCTATATATTAAGAAATCAACCAACATGCATTTTTCCAATTTTAGAATCATAATAGAAATAAGAGCTTTTGCCTTTGTTAATAGTCTTAAAGGATGAATAAGATTGGATTGCATAATTTAAGAGTTTAGAACTTAAATGTCCAAATCTTTGATGTAACACAAAAGTCCTCAACAAACACTCGAAGTTCATATAATCATCTATTGCAGTATACGAACATGGAGTTTTATTTTAGAAATTAGACTTAACAATTAAGAATACTGAAAGATGAATAATTGTGATTATCGACTCAACACTAGCAAAGATGACCTTGACAAGTTATCAAAAAAGTGTTATATTAGAAGAAACCAATAAAGAATCGCATAGTCCTTTTTCAGCCTTGCAATATGATCAATTTCTTCATCTTGTCCTCAACAAAATAAAACTTATCAATGAATTTGATCACAATATCATTATCTTTGGTTAATCGTGATATGCTAACAAGGATTTTAGTGATTCATGCCACTAATGGTGGTATGTTATTAAGCTTGAGAGTAGTAAAGGTATTTGAATTATTCATTTATAAGACAGCATTGCCAATATATATTTTGCACAAACTAGCACTATTACCAACTATGAATTTAGAGGTACCTGCAAATGATTCAATGATGTGCAAATTATTCATATCATTTGTGAGGTGATGTGAGCACCGCTGTCTAAGTACTAGTTGGTATCAGATAAACCATCCATATTAGCTAGATATGTTGACCTTGGATTTCTATTTGGTGGTTTGTAGGCTTCAAAAGCCACGAACTCTATAACTTTCTAGCAAAAATTTATAGTTTGACCAATTCTGAGATAGATTTGACAGGCTGGTTTAGAAGCATTCTATTGTGGTTTGGTGTTCCCAAATGATCTAGAGTTGTTAAAACCACAAGGTCTAGCATTTTGATTCTAGTTTCCATCTCCATCCTTTTGATTGTCACCTTGATAACCTCTGTGTAAAGAATTAATGCCAAAGGCATTACCACCATTACTAAGAAAACCAGGATTTTTATAACCTCCCCTATAACCATTGTTTCCAAGACTTTCATTATACTTATAGCCAAATTGTATCGAAAACCACCAAAACCTTTTGCCTTACCAGATTTCCTCTCTTAGGTCCTTTGTTTTGAGCAATATTAGCTTCAAAGTTCTATTTCACATTTACACCAGCAAGTGTATGAGCTTGTTGTTCAATCTTAGCTTCTTAAGTCAAAAGCATGGTATAAGCTTTATTTACATTCATTTTTCCTAATACCTACTTGTCCAATGATATATATAGCAACAGAATTATAATTTGGTCCTAAGTTAGTGTGTGTACACAAAATCAAGTTATCATTACTCAAAGCACTTCTAGCTGTAGCCATATTATCAGTAATGCTTTTCGCCTTAGTGATATAATTGGTGATTTTCAAATCATCTATCTTAATTGAGTATATCATATACTGTAAGTGCAAAATTCTAAATTTTGATTGTAATATAAACTGAGTTTCAATATCTTTCCATACCTCAAGTGAGGTTTCTAAATTGAATACAAGATAATGATACCTTCACTCATTAAAGAAAGCAACCATTTGAAAAGCACTTGATCATGTGATTATCATGTTATGAAGTCTGGATTTTTTATAGATATAAGGTCATCACCAATTCTTTGAGCAATATGAGAAGGAGGTGGAGTAATTGACTTATCAATAAAGTTTTCACGTTTGTTGCCTTATATCAAGCCAAAACCTAAGACCTCCCTATCAAATAATTCAATTGATCCAACTTAACAGGTGCATTAAATATGAATGAAACAGTTGTTGAGTTAACAATAGTGTTATAGATTAGAGTTAAAAATAAAGCGAGGTTTACTAATGCCATTATCAACTCTAATACCAAGTCAAAACTTAAAATAGATGTTTTAATGCTAAGAAAATGAACGAAAACTAAAGAACATTAAAGAACTATATTCAGAACTTTTTAGTTCATTTCTTATATTTTCAATGAAATTAACTAGATGTACACGGGGTTTCTATACATACATATATAGATAGATAAATATATACATACAAATGTTAAAGCTTAGCTCAGTTGATCTAACTAACAACTACTAATTATTAAGTGTGCATAACTGATTGAATTAGCTTAAAACTAAGCATGAGCAGCTATATAACTATCTAGCGCCAGCTTGCATTCCATATCATTAATTCATAAATGTTAGCCACAACTATAGGAATCCTTTACTCTACTATCCATGCTAGTGATATGTACTTCCCTAATAGCTATCATCAATTAGCAACAAATATTGCCGTAATACATGAAATCATATAATTCACTTGGCAACAATCCCTTTTCCATATACCTCAACTCACTTGCATTGACAACTTTCATGGCATTCCAATAATGATTGTATTTTGATGGAGTTAAAAAAAAGTCATTATTAGAAAGATCCAAAATCCATAGCTTTGGAAACTCGAAGCTTGTTTTAAGTTCTTATAGACATTAAGGAATTTGTTGGATTACAAGATGAGAACCTCTAATTATGGAAAAGTCCCAACCAAGAGGGAAAGGCATAAGTGAATTGGTTTTTTCCAAGATCAAGAAATCCAACATTATGCAATTAGACAATGATCTTGTAACTTTTCCTTCAAGCTAATTATGGCTTAATCAACCATGTTCAAATTTGTTCCACTATAAAAGGTTTGAAGAATGCTCCCATCAAATTTCTTGGTTGCAATTTTAACAACAATTGTTGAGAGCTAAAGTTGCCTAGACATTATGGAAGCTTGTTGTTTTGTTAGATAAATAAAAAAAGGAAAGCTTATTCAAATTGCATATTAAAGGTAGGATTTCACCATTAGCTTATTGTTTGATACTAAATATGAAAAGAGGAACATTGGAGAAAGTGGAAGTGATCTTTACAGCTCATTAGACCTAAGGTCTAGAGTGTTAAAATGAGGCCATCTTGGGAGTTGACCAGTTATCTTATTAGAAGAAAAGTCAAGCCACATCAATTCATCTTTAAATTCCGCAAGAAATTTAGGAACTTGCCAAGGTTACATGAACCAAAGCCAAGATAGATAAATTTCTAAGCGAAGGAACTAATTTTAACAATACTTTTGTGAGCACAACCAAGTTGTTTGAAGAAAGAACTAATATAGACAAACTTTTAAGATTATGGAGAAATATATCTAGCTTCACTATGCCATCAGAATTGTTTGAATAAAGCAAATCCATTGAAGAGTCTTAATTTCAAAGATTGTGACAGGAATGAGACCTTGGAGCTTGTTGAGCGAAAGCCGTAGAAGACGCAACTAGGTTAGGTTTTTAATTTATTAGACTGCTTGTATAAAATTGCTAATTGGTTCAGGTTCATGAGCCAAAGAGGGATCAGTCTTGTAAAATGGTTATGACGCATTTATAGACGATTAAAAAGTGTTAGATTCATGAGCCAAGAAGGAATCGAAAAAGGTTATAGTAGATAGGCCTAAATAAGCAAGTTTAGTGTTTTTAGCCATTGAAGACAAAGTCAAGGTATTTTGATAATCTAAAAAATTGTTAAAATGAAGATCTAAAAAACTCAGTTAGGAAAGATTATCTGGGAAAAAGGTATCTAACTAAAGAAAGAGCCTCTAGAGAGATCTAGTTCTTTCAAGGAAGCAAAATTTCCAATGGAAATGGGGAACTCACATAAAAAAATTGTTGAGAGCAATATCCAGATGAATGAGGTTGGCAAGGTTAGAAATTGAAGAGGGAAATTTTCTTAAAAAGTTGCATTGACTAACATCCAAGCAAATAAATGGATTAGTCTTTTCAAATTCTGGCAAATATTCCGTGAAGTTTCAATTGTATGCCTATTTGAAATTGAGGTTAGATAGTTGTAACTTAAAAGTTACAGCTATAAAAGAGCTTATCAATGTAAGAAAAAGATGTATGAAAATAGTATAATTTGATAAAACCTAATCTCCAATCTATTTCACAAAAAGGAGCTTTTAGGCTAGCAGCCCTAGGTGTCCCCGAAGCTTTGAGTGGAATTATGGATTCTAACAAAGATGCATGTGAAGAAAATGAGAATACTCACTTTACCTAGGAGCCAAACCGAGAACACAAAGTTTGCAATCAAAGCTCATAATTGGTAAATGCCACAAAGCAGAAATGGAGATTTAACTTGTTATAGTTGACTAAACACTAGTTACTATAACTTAAAAATTAAATTGATTTGATTTTAAACTTATATGATGAAACATCTATTATATCTTTATTAATTTTATCAAAATTATTATTTAAAAATTATATTGACCGCATAATATTAATTTTAATTTCATAATTATAGCTTTTGTTTTACAATAGTTGTAGTTTAAAAGGTATAGCACCTCAATCTCAAATAGCACATGTTTCTCACAAAAAGATAATGAAGGTTTGGGAAGTTGAAAAATCTTTGCTGGAAATCTATTTTCAATCCACAGTCTTTAAGAGATAAGTTAAAATGGATAGCTTTGTCATGATATCATGTATCGGAGAAGAAATGTCCACGCTTCTAAGATCAAGAATTTTTAGATGGGTTAATCCCTCAATTAGACTTCTAAGATTTGGATATTAAAGACACAAATGAATTTCTTGATAGACCAAAGGATACCAAGTTGGAAAGCTCTGGGATCTCAAATGGTACTTGACTTGAAAAGGCAGAGAAAGAGAGGTTTAAATAGGATAACCTTGATAAGTTGATGATTCTAGAAGGGATTTCATAGTCATTGAAGCCATTATTTGTGAGGTTAAGCCATTCAAGATGAACGAGCTTGAAGAGGCTACTGCTGGAGTTGATAGAACCATTAAGACAGTTATTAGTGAGGTCAAGTCTGATCACATGACCAAGTTTCTCATTGCACTCCACACCATCCCATGAGTAGTCATTATTTTCTTCTTCTTGCTTCTAGAAAGAGACCTTGGGATAAGTATAAGGATTAGAAGAAACATATTCAGAAATGATAAAACTCTCATTGAACTGTCACAAGGCAGAGCGCTCACATCATGGCAAAGCGGCTGGATAACAATAGTAATAAAGTAAGCAAGTGTAAGATGACATATTAACAGGAGATTAAAAATTAAATGCTTAAACTAGAAGCAACACAAGAATGAACCCATATTGGCTAGTGTCTTAACACACACAAGTTGTAAAACTCTTGAGAAACACAAAGGATTTTGTTATGCTAATTGCTGAGGAAATGGATGGGGATGGAGATGCTTTTATAGGCACCTTTGTGATTGACATCTTTGTTTCCAAGAAAAATGGGCCAGAAACGAGACCTATTACAAATATTTTTGTTCTAAAGAATTACTCTTAAGTCAAGTGTTAATCTGTATTTGTTGCACTTTTGATATCACTGGAAAAGTCATCAGACTGCTCATTTTCCCTTCATTATTTCTTAGGTGTATGCTTCAATTAATTATGATAACATACATATGCATGGAACAACCAAGAAATAGATAAAATACAATGCTCTAGGAGGAACAAAGACCTCTGTTTTAAGATATTATTCTAATATGTTTGAGACTTTTTATTTTTAATAATTTTAATATTTTATAATCCGTTAATGATGACTTTATTTTAACTGTTTTAAATTTTATTTTAGTTAAATTATACATCAATATATATTAAAAAGAAAAGGAAAGAATAGATAAATTGGTCGCTAAAGATATTGTCATCTCTACCTCTAAATTTATTGGAGAAAAGGGTGAGAAACTAGGGTTAAAAATTGTTAATCGGGTCACCCACCCCATTATCATCCCCACTGCTTGCTAAAATGTTGGAATATTGAGAAAAAGTTTCCCAACATGCAAATATATACCAAATAACTAGCTATATATTCAGGATCTATCATTCCCACCATCTAATTTTCAGAGAGACTATTTGTAATGCTTCCAAAAATGACATGGATTAGAAACAATAAAAGATTTGCAAGTATATACATCGAAGTTAAACTTGCTGCTACATCACCAGTACATTTGTAATTTCGTTTCCGTCTGTTGTATCTATTAACAACATACATTTTATTTTGTTTCTTATCACATTCAAGCAACTTGAGAACTCTCGGGATTAGATACCGTATGCAAATTAACCAATTCTGATTTTCTTCTGTAATCTTTATTAACTTAAATGGACTTAAAAGAAAAATAAAAACTGCTTTAGATTGTTAGATATATGTTCTTAATTTTAATTTGATCTCTCTCCTTAATAACAGTTAATTCCGTGACAATCCACATTACTAGTGAATGCAAGACTACGATAAGTTGTAAAAATTTGAATTTTCCTAACAAAAGACTGGGTTTCCTTGTGCTATTCTGCTGAATAAAATTATTGCTAGCGATCAGTTATTTAAGATTAACAAATAAAAATATTAAAAAGAAAAAAGTGAGGTTATTCTAACTTAAAAATTTGACTTAAATTTTATACCCAAATTCTCATCCATTGATCTTTAGTAATCCAATGGTTAGAAATAGAAACTTTAAATGTTACTGTTTGACCTTAAATATTTACCTACTGGATTGCAAAAGATCAATAATAGATGAAAATTTATGTCAAAATTTTCAATCAAATAATTAAGTTAAAATAGCTTGCCTTATAAGAAGGAAAAATATAAAAGTAGTTAATGTTGGAAAAATAGCATAGTCGTGGCTATTTTGAGACAACTTTTTTTGAGATCCAATTAGTGTAAGTGAAAGTTTATTAGTGATTTAGATATTTTTATTTCAAAATGTTATATTTATATGCTTAAAATGATGATCCGGTGAATGAAAACTTCTCGCTCAAAGTACACAAATGGAGTTGAAAAAATTAAAGAAAATGCACTTATCCTAAATGAAAAAAAAAAGGAAAGAAAGAAAAAGAGATGCGAGTGGTTTTTATATAATTACTGACGTGTAGCTTCTTGACCGCTCGACCAATTAATAGGTAGATACAGACAGATAAACTAAAATATTGAGTTTACAGTCCCAGCCCGATTTAGCGGCTCGACTGCTCTACTAATTATTAATGGACATACAATCCCAGCCCGATTCAGCCGCTTGACTCCTCTGCTAATTACTAATTAATAGGCAGATTAACGAAAATGTTATCATATAGCTCCCGTCTCTGATGCAATTGAATAAACGACCGACTACTTGGCGCGCGGGGCCTTATGATTATGATAGAAATTATTTTTGTCAAAGATGTAACATTGAAGGACGGTTGAGTTTGAGAGCTTAAGCATGCACCCATCAAAACTTTCAAGTTCTCAATCCAAATTGCTTAAATTATTAAATCCGCTCAAGATCAAATGCAATTAGTCATTGACGCGAACATTTATGTAAGCTAAGAGGACTGAGGTAATTGCTGTATGTGGAAATCGTTGACTTTAATTGGTGTCGTTGTCTGACGGTTGTATGTGTAATAATAACACTATCTCAGTGATAGCGATGTGATGAACATCATAACTCGCACACTTAACCGTAAGGATAACCTCATACTAACCCGTCAATTTGGGATCCAATTTAGGATCTTTCTTGAACTTATTGGTGAGGAATTGGAATGGAATAATATCGATTCATATAGATAAAAAAAAAAAAAAAGTGGCATGTCAAGCCCCAACAGAGGCAATAATCCTTATATAGGATAGTTTTTTTTTTTTTTTTCAATAGTTGTCGGAATAGATTTTTGAGTTAGTACTTGACTGATTTCTAGAGTACACTACAAATGTATGTATTTAGTCTTTCAATATATTTTAGATCATAATGTATCTATAGATGTGACAATGAAGCAATTCGGGGGGAAAACAAAGGAAAAGTTTAGATTGTATGAGAGGGTATCCGATCCCCCAATAGCTTAGGATCATCATTCTTGTTCCAAACCCAATTTAATCACATTAATATAATAAAACCTCATATCTAAAGCATATATAATTAATTGTTAGAACCATAGCTAATACTTGCATTAGCGGAGGGTGTATTATTACTCTCTTTTGAGAGTGCTAGGCAGGTCGTTTTGCCTCATGCTTCTCCCAATAATACTTACTGCTGGTGTGGTGAATTGGGAACTAACTCCTTAGGGGTGGTTCCAACTTCATGTTGATGTAGACGTTGATGCTACTGGGGGTTTATTTGGTCGTGGCGCTGTGGTGTGTAACCATGAGGGTAAAAGAGTGATGGTGTCGAGAGTTCACAAATGCAGTTGTGTGGACGATGTTGATTCTTGTGAGGCTGAGGTCTTTCGCTTTGGCCTACAGTCCAGTAGTGAAATTGGTTTATCTCCCCTTGTTAAATTAATTTAGGGTCAAGCTCACACTTGTACCTAGTTATTTTGGTTTATAGTTGATATTCAACGTTTGCTTATGCTAAAATAAGATTTTCAAATTTCTCATGTCTCAAAGGTTTGTAATCATGCAACAGATGTTTTAGCGATATTTATTTTTAATGTTCAAATTCATTTGTATGGATAGAAGATTATCCATCCCATTTAGCTCGTAATCTTTGAGATTTTATGATTAGTTAATGATAGTTTTTTTGTAAAAAATGTTTAAAAATAAATATAATTATTTAATAATTAATTAGTAGCAAAAATACATCAAAATAAACTAAAGTCAAAAATATCTCTGTTAGATTAAGGTGGAGATTTTTTTTTTTCAAATATCTGAAAATAAATATTAAATTATTTGTCTTTTAAACTTAAAAAACTAAAAACATGTATTTTTACATTTGTATTCTTATTCAATTTGAATGTCAAATAAATTATATATATATATATATATAAGCAACACCACATTCAATTGGATACATAATAATTTTAGAATTATAATATATAAAATACCATAAGTTTCAAATTTTATCACAAATTCTCAATAATAGTACATAATATAAGACAAGATCATTAGTGAGTAAAGGTATATGGGTGGGTATTGGAATCTTATACTTGAGAGATTGTACAGTACCTGTATTGTATTACACCCATTTAATATGTGTATAACATATGTGTATTTATTTTTAAAAATCATCATTATGTAATTACCAGTTATATTTAATTTATGCAAACAGGTTATACATGCATTAAGTGACTTGTAGTATAACAAAAGTACTGTATAATCTCTCCTTACACTCATCGCAGCCATTCACCCTTGATGGTTTCATTTTTAAAAACAACACTCACACTTATCCCCTGATGCCATATACTGCATGTTGATTTTATGTTAGATATGAGTTGTTCTAATTAAGGTCTGTTTTGTTCGAGTGTTAGACACCAAGTGATTTCGATGCTGAGTAGACTTGTAGATTCCTAAGGATAGGTCCTCTGAAGTAAGAGGTCCCCGGAAAACTTAGTGGGAAACAAAGACTTCATCTTCTTATTATGCCTCAGACAATCCAGGCAACTCAAACTTGTCATCCGGAGCCACAAGATTAATATCTGTACAGATAATTGGTTGTCAATGACCAAATGTTAACATCAGAGAATTATTTCCAAAGTTTAAAAAGATAGTCCCATTGTCGGTTGAAACTGGGTATCTATTTGAGAAATAATAATTCTTTTGATTTAATTGATTAAATGATATCAATTACTGAAAATTTGTATCAAAATATGGACTTAAAAGATTCACCCACAAGTCCTTAAAAAAAAAAGGACAGAGAAAAGCCATGAATTTAGGTAAATGTTCTTTCAATCTTTATATTTTGAATTAATTATGTTCAGGGTATTTAAACTCACCAAACTACTAATTGAGCCAACATTTTTCTTCTTCTTCTTCTTACGGCAACAACAATACTTTTACATACTAAAATGTATAGAATAATAAATCTGAACATTTTGATTATTAACTTTTAGGAGTTTAAATATTCTTTGTCTGAAAAAGTCAAATCAAAAGTTATCTGTTTGGATATAAATATGGAGCAAAATATGAATGTATAGCTTTATTCTAACTGAATATTTTGAGTATTAAATTCTTTTAAGGTACTTAGCAAAAAATATTATATCAATATCTATGTGTAAAGATTGAAGTAATCGAACTAACATTATCAAAGTGCAACATGAGCCCTAAATGAATCAATAAAATAATAAAAAAATCATGAGAAATACCTCAAGGATTTCTCAAGTACCTTTGATGTGAATGAAATATTTGAGATTAAAGTGGAAAATAGTACTCAAAATTAATTTAGGTACTTTAAAAATCAATTTAGGAGAATAAATCAAGAAACCTTAATATTATTAAGACATACACACAAATCCTTATATTAGTAAAATACACAAATAACTTTTTCATTACAAAAATAAATTAAATAGGTATTAATATCTTGTACATATATTTTTTGAACATAGTTCGGTAATATAATTTCACATTTCAAATTTTTGCTCAAACGTAAATAATGGAAAGTACTATTCATCTTTGGTATAAAATATCTAGACAATATTCTAGTTTCAGTTTAATAAATCTAAACATTTAGTATGGATATGTTATTAGCTATTCAGGTGGATTTGTTGAGTAAAACTTAAACTTTCAAAATTTAGAGGTGATGTTGAGATTTGCAAAGATTATGGATATTTATTGGCAAGATCATGGATAGCTGATCTGCTACAGTAATGGACATAATTAGATAATCAACTTTCATTTTTTAGAAGCAATTTCCTTTCCTAATGTGTACAGCTAGCAATCAATCCCTTCTTTTTAGCCTTTAGTTAACTGACATTTTTGTATATAAACAATGTAAAACGATGATAAAACATAAGATAAATAACATTCCTTCAGTATTCTTCATCTTTCCCATTTTTACATGGTATCAGAGCAATACGCTCTTGGAAAATATTAGCTTTCCTTTAGTCACAAACGATGAAAGCTAGTTCATCCAAAACAAAAACCAATGTTATTATTGATCCATCAGATCCATTTTATCTTCATTCCTCGGATCATCCAGGAATTAGTTTGGTCACTAAGCCACTGAATGGTGATAATTATGCAACTTGGAGTCGGTCGATGAGTATTGCTCTAAATGCAAAAAACAAAACAGGTTTCATTGATGGTTCAATCGATAAGTCACCAGCAGCTGATGAAAAACATGCCTTATGGAAAAGATGTAATGATATGGTATTATCTTGGATCCTTAATTCTATTGATTCTAACCTTGGTGATAATGTATTGAACATAGAATCTGCAACAGAGGTATGGGCCGATCTAAAGGAGAGATTTTCCCAAAATAATGCCCCTAGGATCTTTCAAATTGAAAGAGACATTGCTCCTTTGCATCAAGGGACCATGTCTGTGGCAGCATACTACTCTAAACTGAATGGCTTATATGATGAGCTCTCATGTTACAATGACTTGCCTGTTTGCACTTGCGGCGCAATTAAAGGAAGTGAAGAACGAGAACAACGAGGGAAGGTAATGCAATTCCTTATGGGTTTAAATGATACATATTCTGCTATACATGGTCAAATTCTCCTTACACAGCCACTTCTTACCATTAGAAAAATATATAATCTGATTCTCCAAGAAGAAAAACAACGTGATCTGGCTGTGTCTAGAGAAGTTTTGTTGGCAGCAACACAAACCACCAACAATGATAGTAGCTCATCTAACAAAGGGAGAGGAAAATTACATTATAGCCACAGCAACAAAGATAACCATATAGTTGAGAAATGTTTTCACTTGCATGGCTTCCCCTTTGGACACAAGTTTCACAAGAAAGGCGAGAAATTTGGAAATAAATTAGGACCCACTGTTAACAACTCACAACTTAAATTCCAAGTTTGACGCAAGAGCAATACCAATAAATTATGGCTCTCTTGAATAATGGTAATGCTCAACCTAAGGCAAATATAACAGGTCAACTTTCCCTTTTTTGTCTTTCATCCCATATTAGCTCTTCTTATTCAAATAAATGGGTAAGAGATAATGGTGCAACTCACCATATCACATATACTCTTGACTTGTTATCCGAAATAAGTCCATCTCCCCATACCTCTGTTACACTACCCAACGGAAATAAAGTTCAAATAGACTCAATAGGTTCGGTTAACTTTAGTTCTGATTTTTCTCTCTCAAATGTCTTCTATGTACCCTCGTTTTGTGTTAACTTATTGTTTGTTAGTAAAATGACAAAGTCCTTGAATTGTTCAATCACTTTTTTTCTTAACTTTTGTATCCTACAAGACCTGGCAACGAAGAGGATGATTGGTCTGGGGAGACAAGATAATGGTCTTTATTATTTCTTTACAAACATTACACCTCCACCTAATTTGCTCACTCCACAAGTCAACCAGACATCTTTATAATCAAATTTGTGGCACAAACGTCTTGGCCACTCTTCCATTCAACCAATGAAACAACTTGCAAATTCAGTAACAAAAATTTCTTTCTCTTCAAATAAAGTTTGTGATATTTGTCCTTTGGCTAAACAAATAATATTACCTTTTAGTTTGAGCACTATTTCTATTAAAAAACCTTTAAGTTAATTCATTGCGATATTTGAGGACCTTTTCTTGTTTGTTCTCTTTCCAATGCTTATTATTTTTTGAATGTTATGGATGATTACTCCAGACGTACATGGATTTATCCTGTGCGGTTTAAATCAAACACACAAAATTTTTTAAAATCTTTCTTTGCCTTTGTTTTCACACAATTCAATCATAAAGTTAAAAGGTTTCATATAGATAATGGCAAAGAATTTACTTCCCTACATCACTTCTTTAAGGATGAAAGAATCCTTTATAAGCATAATTGTGTTTCCACACCTCAACAAAATGGTATAGTAGAACGCAAACATCGACATATTCTGAATGTAGCCTGAGCCTTGAGATTTCAGTCTCATTTGCCCTTAATCTTTTGGGGAGAAAGTGTTTTTACTGCAGTTTATCTTATTAATCGCATACCTACACCCTTGCTTTATAGAAAAAAGCCATTTGAAATTTTACATAAAAAGCCACCTACTTATGATCATTTACGTGTGTTTGGATGCTTATGTTTTGCCACCAATGTTGAACCCTAACACAAGTTTGATCATTGTGCCCGCAAATGCATTTTATTTGGGTATCCTTCGGGTCAAAAGACTTACACAGTTTATGATCTAGAAACTAAGAAAATTTTTTCTAGTCAAGATGTTATTTTTCATGAGAATGTATTTCCTTTTACAAAAACAAAACATGATATCAATCATAATTTACAAGTTTTGCCTTTATCTGTACCGAACCGTGATGCTCAATTAATTCACATCGCTTTGCATGAGAACAATACATCTTTATCCAATAAATCTCAACCTAATACATCTGTACCTTCACATAACCAGCCCATTCAACTTACACTAAGAAGATCTGATCGAATCCGACAACCTCCACTTAGCTCCGTGACTTTCATTGCTCATAGGCCACTTTGTTATCCCCCAGCTCAATGTCATCTTCTGTGCTTCAGTCTGAGCAAGGTACACGTTATCCTTTAGTTAATTTTGTCTCTTATAATAATCTTTCCTTTTCTCATTGCTCCTTTGTTGCATCTATCTCTAGTTCTATTGAGCCTAACACATTTGCCGAGGCTGAGCATGATCCCAAGTGTCGTGAGGCCATGAATTTGGAAATTGAAGCTCTTGAAGCCAATGGTACTTGGACTCTTACTACATTGCCCAAAGGAAAAAAAATTGATTCGCTGCAAGTAGGCCTATCAAATAAAATATCATTTTAATGGCACAATAGAACGATATAAAGCTCGATTGGTAGTTAAGAGATACACTCAGATTGAAAGGATGGATTATAAAGAAACTTTTTCCCTAGTTGCTAAACTTATTACTGTGTGTTGTATTTTGGCTATTGCTACTGATAGAAACTGGACTCTTCATCAACTAGATGTTCAAAATGCTTTCCTTTACGGTAATTTAGCTGAAGAGGTATACATGCTTCCCCCACCAGGTTATAATCGATAGGGGGAGAACTTGGTTTGTCAACTTAATAAGTCACCCTATAGATTAAAGCAGGTTTCTCGTAACTGGTATTCCAAGTTTTCTTGTGCCATTCAAAAAGTCGATTTCAAGTAATCTATGGCTGACTACTCTCTCTTTATTAGAGTTCATGGAGACTCATTTACCACAGTATTGATTTATGTTGATGACATGATAATAACAAGCAATGATCTAGCAGTAATAACAACTCTAAAAAAGTTCCTTGATGAACATTTTAGAATCAAGGATCTTGGAAAGCTAAAGTATTTTTTGGGAATAGAGGTAGCTCGTTCCAAGAAAGGCATTTGCATCTCCCAACGTAAATATACATTACATGTACTTGATGATATGGGACTTTTGGAAGCAACATCAGCTTCTTTTCCTATGGAACAAAACTTGAAGCTTACGCCATCAAATGGTGATCTCCTCAAAGATCCATCAAAATATAGAAGACTTATTGGCCGTCTCATCTACCTAACAATCACAAGGCCTAATATCAATTATTTTGTACATCTTCTTAGTTAGTTTATGAATCAACCTCGTAAGCTACATTTAAATGCGGCAATCCGAGTTCTTCAATACTTAAAGGGAACACCAGGACAAGGACTATTTTTTCCAACACAAAATAATTTGAAGTTGACAGGTTATTATAATGCAAATTAGGGAAGTTTTCCCACCATAAGGAAATTGGTTACTGGATACTACGTATTTCTTGGTCCTTCCCTCGTCTCTTGGAAAACAAAAAAACAAATAACAATTTCACGGTTTTTAGCTGAAGCAGAATATAGAGCCATGGCAGGCATTATTTGTGAGCTCACTTGGTTGAGATACCTCTTCAAAGATTTGCAAGTTAATTTCATGACCCCTGCTAAGCTCTATTATGATAACCAAAAAGCATTACACATTGCAGCAAATCCAGTGTTTCATGAACCAACAAAACATATTGAGAAGGATTGTCATGTAGTCAGAGAAAAGATTCAATCTGGGCACATCACTGCTGCTTTCACTTCATCACAAACTCAAGTTGCAGATTTATTAACCAAGCCTCTTGGAATAGACATATTTCATACTCATCTTCGCAAGTTGGGCATCACTAACATCCATGCTCCAACTTGAGGGGGAGTGTTGAGATTTGCAAAGATTATGGATGGTTATTGGCAAGATCATGGATAGTTGTTCTGTTGCAGCAATGGACATAATTAGATAGTCAACTTTTGTTTATTAGAAGCAATTTCCTTTCCTAGTGTGTACAGCAAGCAATTAGTCCCTTCTTTTTAGCCTTTAGTTAACTGAAATTTTTGTATATAAACAATGTACAACGATGATAAAACATAAGAAGAATAACATTCCTTCAGTATTCTTCATCTTTCCCATTTTTACAGGTGAGTTTATTTAGTAAACAATATTGCTAAAGATCCTAATATTTAAGTTTCAACTGAAGTCCCAATACTATATATATTTCATCTATTAGATGATGAATATAAATTGTTAAATACTTATTCTTCTACTTTACCATTCAATTGGTGAATGCCACATTAGTTGAAATTCAAATTAAGAATCAAATGTTAAAATTCTTGGCATTACCATTTAGTAAATAGATTTAGTGAGTAGTTTAGTAGATTTAAATAACTCCATCCACTAATTATTTAGTTAGTTTGTATATTTTAATAAATTATTGAAAAGACCCTTATTCCAAAAAAGAGTATTTAGTCATTTACATGAGAATATTTGACAGCAAAACTACGAGTCCTATTGTTTCTGTTGTTTTCCCTTTTTTTTTCCTATTTTAATGGAATACTCGGGCCGACTTTCCTAATGTCAAGGACCATCAGTTGGGAATAGTTGGGAAAAGCATTGATCAAATGGGAAACGGGGCAATTCAATGTGATACAATGCCAAAGAAGTGATGATGCAGTCATAGATTTATGTAAAAATTTATTTTTGTATAAATTGATTTATCAATAGTTTATTGGTTGAATAAAAATACAAAATAATAAAAATAATTTATGAGGATTAATAGATATTTAATTCAATCAATTTAATTACGCCTCACTAATTTATATAAAATAAATTTATACAAGAGTTTGTAACTATATTATTATTCATGACAAAATAATTTATATTTATATTTTTAATTTAATGCCAACATAAATTGATAACAAGAAAATTTATTGAATGTCCTAGAGGACACGTGGTGACATAAATACTTATTCTCTCCAATAGAATTGGTATGGTGAAAGGAAGCTGGAGTAGATACAAATAATCTTAAATACACTTGGTTGGAATGTTGCATTTTAAAGATATTCTTCAAGTAGGTAGATACAATTAAAGTGTAAATTATATTACTTTATTATGTGCAACTAAAAATAAGGGTCCGCCTACGTTGCAACTGTTGCACCGTGCAACACTTTTTATTTTTTGTGGTAAAATATCATTTAGGTCCTTTATATTTTTTATAAAATAAAATAAGTAGCAACTATTATCAATATTTACATATAAGTCTTTTTTTATATTTATTTTAAACAGAAAATTTTATAAATATTTACATATAAGTCCTTTTTCATATCTATTTTTTATTTATTTTTTTTATTAATTATATTTAATTATTATTTTATTAGTTATTAATATATAAATATAATATGATATAATAAAATAATGTTCTAATATAATTTATTTTTAGAACATTAATATTTACATATAAGTCTTTTTTTTGATAAAATGACATTTGAAAAGAATTTTAATAGTTGTTGTTGTTGTTATTATTATTATTATTATTATTGCTATTAAATTTTATTATTTTTCTTTATTTTAATTATTATTATTAATAAAATTTATTACTTTTATTATTTTAATTTTTATTAGACCGTAATTAATTTATTATTATTAGTATTAATATTTCTATTATTAAAATATATTAACTGTATTATTTTAATTACTATTAATTATTATTATTATCATTATTAAAATTTATTAATAATTTTTTATTATTTTAATTATTATCATCGTTAATATTGTTATGCTATTAATTTCATTGTTATTTTATTCTTATTATTAAATTTTATTAATTTTTTTACTAATATTATTGCCATTATTAATAACTAATACAATAATAATTAAATATAAAAAAACTACAAATAATAAGGAGTTTGAATTATAATAAGTTATTTATTTGAGATATAGAAATTGGAATCAGAATGAACAACATTCCCATTAATGTGTTTACTTTATTTTATAATTGAAATAGATTGTTGTAAATAACTAAAATACCATTTGTTAATTATGTCCCTAATATTATTTGTATATATTATAATTAAATAATAATAATAATAATAATTAAAATAATAAAAAAAATTATTGATAAATTTTAATAATAATAATAATAATAACAATAATTTTAATGGTTGTTGTTGTTGTTGTTGTTGTTGTTATTATTATTATTATTATTATTATTATTATTATTGTTATTAAATTTTGTTATTTTTATGTATTTTAATTATTATTATTAATAAAATTTATTACTTTTATTATTTTACTTGCTATTATACAGTAATTAATTTTTTATTATTAGTATTAATATTTCTATTATTAAAATATATTAACTGTATTATTTTAATTACTATTAATTATTGTTATTATTAAAATTTATTAATAATTTTTTATTATTTTAATTATTATTAATGGGAATGTTATTTTATTAAAATAATAAAAGTAATAAATTTTATTAATAATAATAATTAAAATAAATAAAAATAATAAAATTTAATAGTAATAATAATAATAATAATAATAATAATAATAACAACAACAACAACAACAACTATTAAAATTCTTTTCAAATGTCATTTTATCAAAAAAAAGACTTATGTGTAAATATTATAATATAAAAATAAATTATATTAGAATATTATTTTATTATATCATATTATATTTATATATTAATAACTAATAAAATAATAATTAAATATAATTAATAAAAAAAAATAATAAAAATAGATATGAAAAAAAGACTTATATGTAAATATTTATAAAATTTTCTGTTTAAAATAGATATGAAAAAGGATTTATATAAAAATATTTATAATATTTTCTACTTATTTCATTTTGTAAAAAGTATAAGGGACCTAAATGATATGTTACCACAAAAAAGAAAAAGTGTTGCCCCTTGCAAAAGTTGCAACGACCCCTAAAAATAAATATATTTAAGTACATGTCTTTGAATGAAACAAAAACAACAACTAAGAAGCTTGTACATTATTTCTTTTAGACATATTATTATTTTTCTTAAACTAAGCAACACGAATTTTAGGCATTATCACGTCTTGATAAATATCTCAGGTCTTGATAAATATCACCCAAATATTACATTAATAAATAATTAAATTAGAACTCATCCAAAGATAAATCTAAATGTGTGAGTTAAACACCATATTTATTTTTTAATTAGATATCTTAATATAAATATTATGATATTATTTTTTAAAAAATAAAAACATCTAATCACTAATACTTTTATATTTATAACTTCAAAACTTTTGTTCGAAACGACCGTCTATCACAATACAAAAATTTTAAAGGGGCAAAAAAATGAACTAAACCATTTGTGAAAAGTGAACTCACACTCTAAAAAAATACCATGAGGCCACAAGTCTGGTTGGGATTAGGCCGCCATGAGCCATTTAGGCTATTACTTAAAAAATTGTCAGGGGCAATAAAAAGTCAGCTTAGATGGTTATTTTATTAATTTATTAAGTGACCAATACCTGCCAATTAATTGGAACAACTCTTCCAAACTACTGTGAGAACGGCAACACCACATAACTACGAAAGGAAAGAATTAAAAAAGCCAGCGGGTCCCACCGGTATATTAGTAAGGCAAATCCAATTATCCAAAAGCCTAATCAACAAAATTAAAATTAAAATTAAATGAGTCAAAAAAACAAAAATTCACTCACTCTGTCTCATTCTCTTTCATCTGCGGCAACAGCATTACAACAAGTCGTCACTCCTGTCTCTTTAAGCAAACTTTTTTTTAACACTTTTTTACTCACTTTTTCACGGGCTCTCTCTATCTCTCTCTCTCCCCCTTCACTCCTTCGTAAACATAGCAAATATAAAATTTTAAAAAAAAATCTAGGGTTTCTTTTGCAGTCTCTCTTCCCTCTTTTTTGTTCTGGTAATCGAACAAAATTCAACCAAAATCGATCTGTTTGTTTGTTTGTTTGTTCTAATCTCTTAACAAATTAAAAATCCATCAGTTTGCTCTAATGGATGGTTTCCAGTTTTAGATTCAGTGGGTCTAAAGAGAAGACATTAGTGTGGGCAAGAAAAGGACGATATTTTATTTTTATTCTCTGTTCTTTTTTTTTTTTTTGGGTGAAAGATTTTTGCTTTTCTGAAAACGTACAAGTGAAGCAATTTCGTGTTGAACGTGACCCTATTTAGTGTGCCTTCACTGCTCTCTGCAGTTCAACACATGGGAGCACTTTTACTAGCAAGGCGCCTGTGAAAATCCTTGGACATTTTGGTAATTCCCAACTCAGATCAAGCTCAGCCTTTCACTTAATCACACAAATGGGTAGGTTTAGCATTCGTGTTTTGGGATCGATTTTGCTGAATAATCCTGACTTTTTTCGGATTCATATTGATGGTTATCGATAGAAACTTGTTTGTCGGATTTAACACTTGTAGTTTGTATCTGGCTAGTAAGTAGTAGATACTAGATTTACCGTTGGTGAGAGATGGAGGATATAGGGCTGGTGAAGCAAGGGTGGAAATGGCTGCAGTCCCAGAAACACTTGTTCTCGCGAGCCCAAACGGGGTTGGGGTGCTTTCGGGACAAAATGGGAGTGTTGATAGAGCGTCATTGGCCTACAGTGTGCTCTGGATGCGCCAAATCACGGGTGCTTTTGTTGTTGTTGTTGGTTCATTGGAAAGACTGCCTTGTAAGGGGTGTACAATCAATGATCAAACTGGGTTCGTCTTCTTTGTTCGTTATAATGTGGAGCTGCTTTCTGAGTCTCACTTCCATGTCTTGCTTACTTTATGTGCTCCTCTCTATGGTATGTATTCACATTTGTTTTTTTCCTTAGTTTTCGTGAATAGTAATATTTTGAAAAGATGTTTGAATATACCATTTAGGGGTTTGATAATGGGCAGCAAATGTTATTGGTCCAGTGAAGTACTGTTAACCGGTTAGGTTGATTTGTAAGAAAGGTATTTTCAGAGACAGAAAAAGTAAAGAATTCAATGCGATTAGCAATATTTGATCTTACACAAGTAAGAGATGCTTCTTTAATTATTATTATGATGGTTTGATCTCACAAGTTAACAACTATTGTTTAACCTTGATCTCACTGTAGGGCTTGTAACCCCTTGCTTTTTTATCTTCTTCCTTTAGTAGTTTCATTTTGTTATGTTTTTCCTTTTGGTTTTATGGACAGTCTTGAGAGCATATATACTGGCTTGTTACATATGTGCCAATAAAGAAGGTTGTGGGTTTTGATATCATGATGTTATATCAGGAATTGTTGTTCAAAAGTTGAGTACCCAAATTTATATGGGTTGGAAAATCTGGTTAAGCTATTGAGGTAAAGTTGTTTAAGCCGCATATATTCACTTTCAGTAGGCATTCACTGTACCCTTCTTTATTTGTTGAGACATGCTGGCTCAATCCAATGAGGTCCTTGACTCTAGCTCTAGGAGATTAACTTTTTGATGTGGAGAATTAATAATTTATTCTTATTTACTGTTTTTCATCCTTGGAGCATTTTGCTTGAGAGTATGAAGCTTAAAAATGAAGCAGAAACCTGGGGAAATTATAGCTTATATATATTGCTTTATTTGAATTCTTGATTTCAAAAGCTAAATTTCTTTTTTTTTTTAATTAGTTTTTACTTCATATTGAGCCTCCATATTTTTAGTAGTTTTCAAAACAAAATCACCATCTTAGGCTCACAGTCACAATACTGAGTGTTCTGTTGCATCTTTCTTGCTTGAAAACTTCTCATATAAGTCCGCTTTTTTCACCTTTCACCTTTACCATTTTCATGTATTTATTTTCTGGACCATTTGAATTCATTTCTTTTGATAAAAGGTTGGTTTGAAACTAAAGTGAAATATGGGTTGGTTTGAGACTAAAGTGAAATATGTTGATGCTACAACTTATGGTTACTAATATTTTGATACCACAACTAATGGTTATCTCTAATGACACAGGGAGCTGCTGGAGCTGCTGTTCAGTACTTGGGATACACTCCTGGGCTTTTCATTGTAGGCCTGTTTGCTATTCTGGTTTTATGGATGTTTGCTAACTTTTGGATAACAGGAACATTGTTTATAGTTGGAGGTATGGCTTGGTCTCTGGACCCTTGGACTTTGTAATTTTAAGATGAACAAGATATGCTGTGCTCTCATCACTGTCTTTTGGTGCCTGATAATACTGTTTACTTGCATTTCATGATGATGTTTTAACTACTGCATTTTCTATATAGCATGTTAAATAGGTGCGTATTGTATAAACACTTGGTTTTCTTCAATAATCTTTGCATTTATTTGTAAAATTGGGTAATTCACTAAATTGGCTAGGTGTCGGAACAATATTTTTCTTACTATCACTTGCTTTATTTCTATCTCTTCTTCCATAAGCAATATTTTCACAAGATTTTGATTTTAGATTCATAGGTCCTTACATGCTGATCAACATAGCTAAAACCTTCAGTTTGTAAGAGTGATAAAGAAAATATACGAAGACTCAATAATATTTATTTTGTTACAATATAAACTTTGTGCAGAGAAAGCATTATAATCTGAGCCTTTTGATTCAGGTATGTTGTGTCTGCACTCATGTATGGGCCTGAGCAGAGGCCTTGTCCCCTAATGAAGATTATGCATTAGTTTGTTGCTATTGTTAACAGACTGATATTTGAGAGTAGTAGTTATCATAAATGTGATGTCTGGAGAAAGTAAATTTTCATTTACTTGTCTGGAAAATTGAAGTTTATTCATGTAGCTAACTCCTTTGTTCTTGTGCTCAATTTCCCTAGATTTCACGAACTTTTCTTTTTCCTACGTAAATGCAGGCTATCTATTTTCCCTAAGTCATGCACGACTGGTGGTATTAATGGCAACATTTTATTCTATTTATTGCGTCAAAATTCGGGTTGGATGGTTTGGTGTCTTCCTTTCTTTAAACCTTGCATTTCTCTCCAATGATTTGTTGAATTATTTGCTTCAATTGTGTGACAATGTGAGTGAAAACTCACATATTGAAGAGCAGAAAGAATCAGAAACAGTCACTGAAGATGGGTTCTCTGAAGGGTGTGAATACTCTATTCCTACCGATGAACCTGAAAGGGTGCATTCATTCAAATCTTCTAGCAAGTCAGCTGCTACATCTTCTGTTATTAATCTCCAAAAGGAGTGTTCTAGTAGCAAGGTTGTTAAGGAAGAAACTAGCTCAAATGATGAGATGAGAAGGATAGTAAATTGTATGGATCATTATGAAACATTGGGGTTTCCTCGCCAGAAAAAAATTGATGCCGCTGTTTTGAAAAAGGAATACCGTAAGAAGGTATATTGGACAGAGGCATCTTCGTTTATCTTTCTTTGAAAAAATTGCTTGTTCTGATCTCTGTCTCTTATTTTGAACTTTGATTTAGCTTATTGTTCTTGGAGTAGGTTGCTGGGAAAAGCTGTTTCTTTTAAAAGAATTGAAGTAGGCTATGACTATAAGCCTAGCTACCTTTTAAAAGTTTATTTATTTATTTCTACTTATTTTTAATCCTGGAAGAGTCGAAATACCTTCTAATGTTTAATATTAATATAAGTGGGATTCAGATACTAAATCACTTGGTCAAACTGGCTCTGATAACATGTTAATTTATGTCTTGACCAAAAAATTTAAGCTTTAACATAATTGAATAACTATCATCTGTAATTATTTAGAATTTATTTGTTGGCACTGAATCTGTCCTTATTGTCAGAAACCCTCATTTAATGTATTTGCGCATTGATCTCAATCAATTTACTATTTGCAGGCCATGCTTGTACATCCTGATAAAAATATGGGAAGTCCTTTAGCTAGTGAATCATTTAAGAAACTCCAATGTGCTTATGAGGTATTAAACTATTGTGTTTGCAATTTTTGGGTTGATATCTCATCTGTATTATGTGAAATCTTACTTATGCGGCATGTGGTGCGGTGGTTCTGGTTCTTTCTGCTGCTCACAATGGGGTTTAAATTAGCAGGTTCTTTCTGACTTGACAAAGAAGAGAGATTATGATGAGCAATTAAGAAAGGAAGAATCAAGGACCAGGAGTGTCTGTCAGAAGTCTTATGGTGCTTCACGGCAGGTAATCCTTTGCTTTTTTTTAAATAAAATCTATATGTGTATGATTTCAATTATTTTCAAACTCCGGAGAATTTTTGCTTAAAATTTATCTCTGCATGGAATTCATGGAAGAGAAAAATTAAAAGAACATTTGTGTTTCAAATGGACAAGAAATCTGTGCTATCCTGGTCTTTGGACCACAGATTTGCTTTGGGTTTCAAAATTTTAGTTTCGGCACTTGTCTTTGCCGGAGATCTGGGTTTTCAGGAAAAATCACATATTTTTTTTGTTTCTGCTCCCTGATTTCACAAATTAATCAGGAGAAGATTGATTTATTAATTGGAGTTTTGATGATTAGTGGAAATTAATAATGGAAAGGTAGGGCAAGATTGCAATCTGCTTCCTTGTTGCACATGCCACAGAATGTTTAGTGGCAAATTTACACATATCCAGCATGTATAAATGTTTTCTCTTTTGGGCCAATTCACAATGCTGAGTCAATTCTCTGATTATGAATTATAAAAAAATTTAGAAAGATTTCTTAAACTTAATCTTACTTGAAGCAGGATAAGACAGATTATTGTGCCGAGGAGTCAAGGCGCATCCAGTGCACCAAGTGTGGCAATTCACATATATGGGTCTGCACCAATCGGAGTAAAGCCAAGGCAAGATGGTGTCAGGTCAGTCTTTCTGGCTTGCTCAATATTTGCTTTCAATTTTTCCTGTTGTGATTTTTCACATATCTTAGTAGTGCTTTTGGCTTCAGGATTGCTGTCAATATCACCAAGCAAAAGATGGGGATGGATGGGTTGAATATAGGGGCTCATTGATCTTTGATAGGCCGCAAAAGGTACATTTCTTGTAAGAAAATATGAAATTGCTTGGTTTGCAATTATTATCTAATGCAAGTAGTGGAAATAAAAGAAGGTTTGGTCATACTGAAAGATTAAATTTTGTCAAATGAGTGAAGCCTAATTTTTAAAATTCTGTCTATAAAGTATATGATCACACCTAGGTAATGGTGGCTGGGTTAGCAGTATAATTAGGCAGCCATCATTAAACAGCTATTCATTACCTGTTATAAAGCATCTTCTTTGCAAGCTGCTTAGTGTAACCACCTTTAAGACAATATGCAGGGCTGGGGCTTTCTGATTTGGCTGGTGAATTTGTAACTATTGTTGCAGTTACTTTTGAGATTCAATAAAATGGATGCATGATGCATCAAATTCTTTTGTACTATTTCTTGGATCCCGTGAGTGATCCTTAGGAATCCATATGTGAATCTAGGTTTTTTATCTGCCTACTTTTCTTTATGCTTCGTTTTGTGAGTGTGTGAACAACATAATATTTGTCAAATACCTTAAATAGTTTTCATGATACATGATAATAACTTTGAGATGAATTGTAACTTTCTGTCTATGAAATTTGATTTGCAATGTACTTGTTGCAAGTTCAATTTATTAGATGAAGCAGTTTGCTTTGCCACCAGCTCCTTTTGGCAGTTTTGAGAACCTAAACTATTATCTTTCATCTTTGCATGATTGAACAGCTTTTGTAATTCATTATGGTGACTTAAGATGAATTATAGTTTATAGCTTTCATGGAGCTGGGGTTGGGTGAAGGTGTAAGAAAATTTTCTTGAAGACAAAGGGGAATTCAAAAGTGCAGCAGAGGTCTACAAAAGCCAAAAGCTTTCCTGTTGCGAAGAAGCCCAAAAACTCTACATATGCACAAAATAGGGGGAAAAAAAAAACGCTTACACCAATTTTTATTTCTATATCAAGTATATGTGTCAAAACATGGCAGAACTAGAAAAGAAAATCCCCAAAACTAAAAACTGAACCATTAGCATATCTCAATCAAGCTGGATGAAAACGGGTTGAGATGGAGTTTGAAAAAATGAAAAAGAATGAGAGTCTTTTTGTCATGTATTGTATCCCAATTACTCATGTCCGGTTTGTATCAAGACATTTCTTTTGTGTCTTATTGGAAAGTTATTTCAGAAACAGAAGAAAAAGAATTTATTTCAGTGCGTATTAGGATGATATGTGTTATTGTGCAAAGTTTATGCCTTTTGAAACTATTTATCCCCATTATATGTGCTTTTGTTTCTGTCTTCAAAGTTCAACATTTTGCATGGGATCCCTTCAATTGGTTCCGTGGCATATATGGGAAACTGTGTAAGGTTAAATGCTTACTGTTCATCAGAAATTATAACCCTTCCCAGGTTCTCAAGAGTTTAGCGAGTGTCCCTCTCTTTTTGTCCATTATGCTCAATATTGTTATTTTCACCCCTTTCTTTGTCTTGGTATGCTTTCTAACAGTAATTATCGTGAATTGTTGTGTAAAATTCTTATTCCATATTCTTATGTTTTGTTTGTATTATCATCTGTTTAGCTATTTGATATCCTGACTTTCAGGTTGAGATACCTCGAGCTTTTGTTTGTGCCGAAAGCAAAATCTTTGATGTCTCAGAATGGGCTATTTGCCAGGTTAGTGGTTTATTAGAATATATTTAGTAATCTTGTTTTTCCTTTTTGATTTCGAGGCGATAATGCTTAAGTGATGTGTAAGTTCTATTTTACCAACCAAAATGAGGTAAAAATTGAAAAAAAGCAATGAAGTCATGGACATGGCAGGAACTTGAATCTAATTTGGTTGATTCAGAATGCCTGAGCATAGATAGGACTCACACTGGTGAGCTAGTTGTCATTCCCATAAAACTCAATTTTAAGCTTTCATCTTCTACCATTTTTTATTTTTTTTGTTGTTTGTGTCCTGATGTGACTTATTTTAATGGCAAAGTGCAAATGCACCAGAATTGTTTGATAGGAAGAGAAGAGAAGCCGACTTATTTATTCTCATGCTTTTATATCAAAGAATTTAATTTTCTATGCATCTGCTAAATGAAAGGATCATAATGCCTGTTGTCTTACCACATTGTTATTTTGCTAAAAGAGAAAAGAATAGTAAAATATAAAAAAGCTATTGGAAATGCCAAATCCTGCCACACCACTTCATATGGCACTTTGATAATTTGATGAACTTGTCTGAACTTGGAAATTTGGTCGTTTGTGTTGTGGAAATTGGAAACTAAAACCTTAGCATCTTTAAACACTGTTGGCAGCTTTTTGTCCCTGCAGGATTATACGATGCTCCTGTCTTGAACTCGCGTTTGGACTGAATGTTTTTTGAAATGAAAAATGTATATCTAATTTCATCTGTTAACCCTTGACCTGAAAGTATACCTTGCAGGGCATGGCTTGTAGGCCTAACACACATCGACCAAGCTTCCATGTAAACATGGTTGGATTAGAAAAGACACAACGATCCTATTCAAGCAGATTTCCTTGGGATTTGGACGCTGAGATGATGGATGACGATGAAGAAGAATTTGAGTTGTGGCTTCAGCAGGCTTTAGCCTCTGGGCTCTTTTGTGAAACATCCAAACGCAGAAAGAGCTGGAGTCCATTCAAGTTGCATCAGAAGAAAGGGAAGAAGCAATGGCGAAGATCTTCAACCTAAGTGATTTGCTTGAAGGGTGTTTGAAAGTTTTGTTGTCCTTCACGAGAGTTAAAAAAAGGTCTTCTATTGGAAGAATCCTGATAATGGAGAAAAACGGGGGATGAGGTTTTTTCCATCAAAAGAGCTCGTTTCACCAACCAAAATTGTTGGATGAACAAGGCAAAGCCAATGAGAGATGGTAAGGGGTGTTATCAAGCAATTAAGTTTAAACAAGTTATCGCATTTTCACGCGCAATGCTTGCTGCTCTGATTGCACTTCTGACCTACTTCCCTTCAATCAATCTGTGTTGTTGGGGCCCGGGGGCAGGGGGGGTGTTGGTGTGGTGAAGACCTGTCGTATGAATGCACTCAATATTATGTTGGGTGCAATCTTCAACCGTTTCAACCTTCAATCTTTGTACATATTGTGTCGATAATTTTCTTTGAACATCTTTTCTGTTGAGTAAATATTACTTGGCAATTTCCAAATGTATTGAATATTCCCTTCTTTTCCAATAGTTCTCTTATTCTTGTCGTGAATTAGGGAACGCTGGATGGAATATGGGTAAAAGCCCATTCATTTCTTGAATCACTCTCCATATTTGCTTAATAATGACTTTAAAATGCTTTTCTGTTGACTACACTGGTTCAAAGACTTCCCTATATGACAGCTTCTTGTGAAATCCTTTCCTAAATATTTCATCCATTTTGATTTGTTATCATTATTGTTATGTTGAAGAAATGATTACTGGTTAGGAATGTGCTAGTGAGATGGTGTTGGGAAGTGGATGGGTCACGGCCCAATATTTATTAATGGAATACTAGTTTCAAGGTATGGGTGAGTACTATACAAGGGCAGTGAGCAGGCAATTAATGGATTAGTTTCAGCATGTGGTTCAGGCTCAAGTAATGGTAAAGGTGCTTTCCCGGGAATTGGGATAAGGGACGGTAGAAAAGGTGAGGGGGTGACCGATATAAAGAAATTTTGGCCTTTTGGATGAGTAGATTAGAAATATAGGGCTTGATAAATGCCACAATTTATTATTTTCATTTATCTTGGTCAAAATGTGTTGATTGTATGTATAGGAAAAAAGTTCAATTCAGTACAAAATCTCTTCCGTAATAAAAAATGTGTAGGTTGAATGTTCTAAAATAACTGTTTAACTTACACTCTGAGATGAGATGAGATTTGACTGAGTAATTTTTAAAGAATTTTATTTAAGTAACCACTAAATTTTAATCCTCAAGAAGAGAGGAGATTAAAAAAGTCAGTTGGGATTTTATCCTAAGTTTTATCTTTAAAAATATATATATATATATTCATTAATATCGACTCATGATTGCATGTTTTTCAGGATGAAGCAGAATTGCCTAAATAAAAAGCAATTCGAAGTTTTACACCATTATTATCTCATCCGAAATAATTTATAACGTTGTAAAAATTTATTTACACCATTGTCAAACTCGTCCCAAATTTCAATAATGGATTTGAAATGATTCCATAAAGTTCATGCTATTTACCCCTATCTGATAGCAAATGTTATACCGTTGCTCTTTCACGGTATAAAAATCAAAACCAAAACCAAAACACAAGAAAAATTCATGTTAGATTTGATTGTTTGATACATCTGTTTCGATTTGTTTTATGTTGGATTTGTTTCTACGCTTAAATTTTATGTTGGATTGATAAACTGCCATAAATTTGTAGCGTGTATTGCATAATTTATACCTTTAGGTTGTGATCAAATGTGTATTATCTTAGAACTTGAAGTTTGAAATTTGGGAACCCACCCGCTCCGAGTATGTTTGAGGACTAAAGGATCGTTTAGCGGAAGAGGAAGAACAGAAATAAAGGAGCTTCCTAGATGCCCTCATCAACATCTCAAAGATGGTGGGTTTGTGGGGCTTCCAATTGACCTTGAACTTGGATTCTGCTTGTAAATGCCACAGTCCTTGAGAAAATGATCCTTAATCCTTCTAGCCCATTTTCAGTGGAATTATCTTTTATCCGGCGGAAGAGGAAAGCAAGGCAAAATGAGATATGCCAAGCACAACCACAGGCTAAGGTCTCTAAGGGGGTTGAATTTGTAATTTCATAACACCAGCTGTCTTAATTGCGAGCGTGGTGAACTGATATCGGTTTGATGTTGTTTTTGTCTCTATCTTATCAGCTCTTTTGTCTCTTTAGCGTTTACTCTCCCTTTTTACCTCATTTTTTCATTCAATCTCTTTTAAATATTTTATTTTCAGACTTTAGCTCTTGTCGTTTCGTAATCAACGACGCATGCATTTTGCTCTGTCGTTGCCTTTTTTATGTTTATATTATCATCATCTTAGAGTGGGAATATGCAGCTCATTAGCTTTGGACAACACCTGGTCCTCTCGCACGGGAGTTGGCTTCTCCGCAGTTCTCACTTGAACGCCGATAATAAATAGGAATCGAAGCTTGTCTCATGACGCTCTAAATCTAACTCGCTTATCACTTGAATCTGCTATCAGCCTCGGGATTTGATCAGTCGAGATGCCAAGAGAAAACACACGAATTATTAGCCCAAAAATTAAGATTTTTATTTTTTACAAACTTTATATTTATATTGCATATTGTATTGTCATCGTTGTCATTGATAAATAAAATTACCCTAGTAATTTAATGCAAGCGCGGTTCCAACTGAATTATAAATTTATTAATATATATTTCTTTGAATATCAGCACATTTTAAAAAAGAGTAAGAACAGACATCTTAAATGTCTTATTCCAACTTTTATCCTATATAATGTGTCATTTATCGAGAGGGTGGTAATTCTTTACCATATCTAAATGAATTAATTATATTATCTCATCAATCGATTGATGAATGGTACATCATTTTAAGATAAAAATTTGGCTTCATTTGGGACTACGATTATTGATTAAATAAATTACTTTTATTGTGTAAATATAATAAGTTCTTTGATTAAAAAATAACTTGATTTTTAGTAAGAAACTATGTTGTCATTTGTTCTTTGAGTTTGAAAAAAGTAGTATATACGTTTGGTAAATTTTATTACAAAAGTATATTATTTTATTATATAATGGTAGAAATAGATATAAAAGCTTAAATTAACTTTCTTTCTTTTTTTTTTTAGTATGTTTAATAATATCTAGACGTGTCTTTTTCTTTTTAAAACAAATATATTTACATAAAGTGAAAAAATCAATTAAATAAAATATAATGAACTTCATAATTTGTTAAATAAAATATAATAAAAAAATAATATGCATTATATACACATTAAACTTATTGCGATAAACACCATGACTATAGAAAAAATGTAAATAGATTGAACATTAAAAGTTATGGTTGTGAAATTGATTTAAAAAGTCATTGTTAATTTTCATGTGAAATTATTCATAGTTCAAAAAAGTTATATAATTATATGCAAGTCTTTTTGAATCTCGTAATGGAAAATTAATGTAAAATATAAAAAAATATCAACTTACTAGATCCAAACATTGATATTAGAGAGAATATAGAGTAGTTGTGGAGGTGATTTGATTGTGATGGTAATATGGTATTTAATGACTTGTATATGAGGATATATATATAAGAGATAATAATTATTTTTAATTATTATTATTATTTTGTAATTATTAAGAGAATAATAGGAATTTTAAACTTATTGCGATAAGCACCATGACAATAGAGTTATCAAATATAAATAGAGTAGACGTCCCTTAAATATTAACGAGGATTAAAAATCTGAGTATTACTTTATTAAAATGTGATTTATAAACATTAGATATAATCTCATATAATATGAGTTGTAGTTTAAAAAATATTCTCATGTAATAAAAAAAATTTAATTTCTTCACTTTCATTTGTGAGGAAAGTTAAGACCGGAGAGAGGGTGAAGGAATTAAAAGTGTGAGTGATGTGTTGTTGGGAAGTAACTGATCATTTATGTTTTTCTTTTGTGGGAGTATTAATGGAATTGACAAAACAATATGGTTGGCAGTTAGTACCATCGACAGGTCGGTGAGTGCAATTAATAGATTAATTTCTCTGGTTCAAGGAAAAAGGTACCACTAACGCCTTGGCTTAATCGTGGGTCTATTTGTTCGATAAGGTTGTGGTCATAAATTTAAAATCTTCTGAACTTAAAAATATTTTTTCTTTTATAAATATGAGTTGGGATATAGATATATTTTTTAAAATATTAATAAAAATAAATCCTTAAACTAACTCCAATAAGTTTTTAGAATTTCAATGGTATAAATTTAAATTTTCAAGAAACTTCTTACCATAATATCTGTTCATAAAATGGTATTGTAGATATTATTCATTTAATTTGTGAAAATAAAAATAGCACGACGTCAGATATCTTGCACGTTTTGAAAAGAGGGGGTGTGTCATGTGTTGTCGTTCATCCAATCCCAACGAAATTTCGTCGTACATGAAATTT
The DNA here is from genome assembly GCA_030449905.1 of Luvunga scandens. Lineage (NCBI taxonomy): Eukaryota > Viridiplantae > Streptophyta > Magnoliopsida > Sapindales > Rutaceae > Luvunga > Luvunga scandens. The sequence continues at coordinate 36,227 of JASUUG010000670.1, forward strand.
ATTTAAAAAATCAATTCCTGTTTATGTAACAACATGTGACGTGTTTGTGTGTGAGGCACCTTCTCTACAGGAGCGCCTTTATTTTATTTATCTTTTCTTTTCTTACCATTCCATTAGATTATTTTCAATTAAGTTTCTTTGCCGATTATAATATCTTACGGTATAAGTAATTGAATTTTTAAAATTTTACTTGCTATCCACAAATATTTGAGTTAAAATTTTCATAATTTGCAAATGCCCAGAGGTTGGGTGCGACAATCTAGACGGTACAATACGATATCTAAGAACGTACCATAGAGACAATAAAAAAATGATGCAAAAATTTAATAGCTTAATTCTTTAACATAAATGAAAATAATAGTAGAGGACAGCTGCTAAGTTGCATATACAGTTAAAAAAGCAAATTTTCATAACCCACTAAATTAACAAGACCCGGTCTAGAGTAATATAAAATGGGGCAAAAACAAATTTGACCAACTCGAGCTCCCATTGGCCGAAGCACGTCACTTACAACAAACTGGATCTTACATTAAGATCTATTTTCCACTAGTCACTCCGTCACCCGCGCCACTGAGCGCGTCATCACCACTCGCGCTTGAAATATAACACGTGTTGAAAATCTCCAATCTCATTGGCAGATGGAGTGTCCACATGGTCACTGCGAGTAGTAATAGCCGAAATATCATGTTTATTTCCTTAACCGTTAACGAAATAGCATTGAAAGGCGCGTAGGTTCTGAAGCTGTCTGCTTTCTTGACAATTTTGACAATCATTTCGGAAGCCAAAAATCAAAACCCCATTGCAGCGTCTGTAAAAATTTTGAGGGTTTTGAAATTGGAAAAATCCTTTAAAAGTCAAAAACTCCATTTGTTAAATTTTTTCAAAAATCTGAGAAAATGGCGAAGGATAAGAAGAGGAATCATGAAATCAGCAAAGAAAAGAAGAAGAAGGGGTTGGGAAGGGGATTATGGTCAGTGTGGGCTGTGATCGTGGTGTTATTTGCGACGGCGGCGCTGACGACGAGGACCGGGTCAAAGATAGCTCTCTTCGACAACAATCCAACGTCGTGTCACTGTTCTTCTTCTTCTTCTTCTCGGGTACCTCTTTTCATTTTCAATTCACTTTCAGTGATCAAATAACTTTGCCATTAAGTCAGTTACACGCTTTAGCTGATGCGCTTTTGCAGTTATAAAAACGAAGTGGAGTGGCCATTGCACTTTAATTGGTGCTTTAGTTTGTGCAAATTCAAGAGAAATTATTGGGTTGGAATTTTGGTGATTTTATATTGGTTATTTGAAATTCAACTGTGATTGGTTTTTGTGTGTGCAGGATTCTGTAAAGTATAGGGGCATGATTGAGGACTGTTGTTGTGATTACGAGACGGTAGACAGTATTAATGGGGAGGTTTTACATCCTCTATTACAACAACTTGTTACAACCCCATTTTTCCGATACTTCAAGGTCTGATTAGTGTGCTCAAGTAAGCTTATTTTTAAATGTTTCCCCCTATATTAAATGCACAAAGTGATTATCGTTGAATGGTGCTTTTAGATTTTTGTAGAACCATGTTCTGTTGGGAGAGTGAGTTAAGGCCTTTCATTTATGTCGGCATTCTATTTGTTTGAACCATTCTGAAAATGTAGCTAGTTCAAGTTTGATAGCAGCATTTTTCTGCAACTTCACAAAACAAAAAACGCTAATGGTCTTAAACACGAAGTTTGTACCATGCATTATTCACCATGTTCCATGTTCACTGTTGTTTGACTTTGTTTTTAAATACCATTTTCAAAATATAGTATATGAGGCACTTTATTATGTTTTATTTTAAAGGATTTTTCAAAAATAAATGCCTTATGAGATGAGTTCAGCTTCTTATTAGATTAGTTTTGTTGCTCAACCAGGAAAGTAAGATATCTGCTATCGTTCACCAATATTGCTAGTCATATGCCAGTCTAGTAGTTGTTTCCTTTATGGTGCTGTTGTCATTTTATGTTTTTTTGATAATATAATGTTTTCTTGGAGGAGGGGGTGTGGGGGAAGATCCTTTTGTTCTTGGGAAGGCCATAGCTTCAGTGTGGTGTTCTCTCTGTCTGTCTAGAAGAATTACACAACGATACTTCAAAATGTAACAATTGTGTTTTTTTCATCGTGGTTTGAAAACAAAAATTGCTCTTTGGGATGAATATAGTTGTGTTTTTACTGTTTACTTCTTCAGGCCCCGATGTACCTTTTTCCTTTGTAGGTTAAGCTGTGGTGTGACTGCCCCTTCTGGCTAGATGATGGTATGTGCCGGTTGCGTGATTGTAGTGTCTGCGAATGTCCAGAAAACGAATTCCCAGAGCCCTTTAAAAAGCCATTCCATGTCCTTCCATCAGATGATCTAATGTGTCAAGAGGGAAAGCCACAGGCAACTGTTGACCGCACACTGGACAAGAGAGCTTTTAGAGGCTGGATAGAGACAGATAACCCGTGGACAAATGATGATGAGACTGATAATGGTACTGCTACTTTTTATTTCATTTTTCATATTTTTCTTGTATTTAGTTTAAAGGTTAGATATGTTGAATCCTGGAGTTCACAATTGGTTCAGGTGCTTTTTCTCTGCAGCAGGTAGAGGTGGGCAAAGAAACCATTGCCCCGAGAACTGAACTGAACTGAACTGACAGTTTATCATTTTTGAAATATTAATTCGATTTGGCAAGAAACTGAACCCGACTGGCAGGAGACCATTGCTAATCAGGGACAGAAAGGAAACTTTTAGGATTATCTAGAAACTGTGGATACGATTACCTTATGTTTGGTATCGTCATGGGATCTATTATGGATGTGGTTGGGGTAAAAATTGAATTCATGATTTTTGCACATATCAAAAGAACTTGATATTCAGTATGGCCACAATTCACCAGTTCTATTTTAGAGATGCACACTGTCTGTGTTGATTGATGAGGTGATATTCACAGAGAACTGTGTTGGGATTGATGAAAAACTACTGAATTTGCAGGCGAGATGACATATGTAAATCTTTTACTAAATCCTGAGCGTTACACTGGCTATACTGGTCCATCAGCTAGGAGGATATGGGATGCTGTTTACACAGAAAATTGTCCAAAATGTGAGTTGATCTCTATTTGCTAGAAAGTTGTGGACAATGGACGTTCTTGAACATTATAACCATAAAATAAATTCATGATGCAGTGAATTGAGAAACTGTTGCGAGTTGTGACTAATTTTTACTGTTTATTAGTATAACTTCTGTGTTATTTGTTAACTTCCATATATATATATTTGTTTGAGTATAATTATTACTCTATAATCCACTGCAACATTGTTATCCCTCATACTGTCCTATGCCACAAGTTTCATCATATTTTCAATTTTATCTCCATTATTGTCGCCCCTACATGATCCTATTCTTGTTGATTCCATTCCATTGCTTGCACCCTTGTTTGCTGCTGTAATTTGCCACCTTCGTGATCTTTTGCATGGTTGTGTATCTGAAATTGTGGATGTGATCTTATGTAACATCTTTTAGATTTTTTTGTCCCTTTTTGAAAAGGAGGAAAGAGTGAAGGAAAAAATAAGGGCTTTGATTGCTTGTTACCTCTTTATATTCTAGGGAAGAAAAAAGATGCTTTCAACTTTTTGAAGGCTCAGGAAAACCTTATATTTGTGAACTATTTATTTTGCTAAACTTTTGTGATTCAAAACTATCATCATTCATAGTAAATGTCTACCAGCAAGCTGAAATTCTTGGTTTTATACAAGGTGTGGCTTCTCACCAGACTTTGGTCAAAGCTTAAAACTTATATGTTAAAAATGCTGCAATTTTGTTGTCTTAGTATATTTGTTCTTGTTTTCCTTTGAGGAAAGAAAAAGAAAAAGAAAGAAAAACTTTCGTTCCCTGCTTATATTAATGTGGTATGTTGACATGAGTGTGAAGCAATTTGACTTGAGGCCTCATTATCAATATCCTATTTCATATTGTTAAAATACTTTGGTAAACAATTTTGACTCTGTAATGATGTCCTAGCCTAATATATTTCACATTAGTCAAGTGTTTAAAATCTTTGCACTCAGGAATATATATATTCTTGGTCATTGGTGATCTTAATGTAGGCTTCTGTTAATTACTGCTTAGACTTAGTGCTGTTCTTTGTCTATGTTTTCTTTTCTTCTATAAATGTTTCCTGGTAATATCACGGGGTTTAATCTTTTATGCAGATTCATCAAATGTCAGGAGAAAAAGGTTTTAATACAAGCTAATATCTGGTCTTCACTCCTCAATCTCCATTCACATAGCTGCTGACTATCTTCTTGATGAAAGTACAAATCTGGTTAGCTTTACCATTTACCCATGATTTTAATCTCTGGTTTCAATATTTATTTTAATATGCTGTGAGAGATTTAAGGTCATTGCTCAAGAGTAAAAAAGACTATTATTTTCAGGTGTTTGCCAGCATCATTCATTCATTTATGAAAGCAGAAAAATGATCTATTTATGAGGAAAAATGAAATAAAGAAAAAATAAAATAGATAGATAGTCTGGTTATGTCTTATTAGATGGTTTAGCGTTGATAACTGGATGAAATATTTATCATTGCCAAAAATAGAAACTGTAAAGTTTTTTTTTCCCCTTAACAAATTGATTTGGATCTGACACTTTTTTTTTTTTTTTTGGGGGGGGATTTCAGTGGGGTAAAAATCCAGAATTGATGTATGATCGATGTTTTTAAGATATCAGGATCGTGTAAGAAACTTATTATACATTCCTCTTCGTTCGTCACGGTGACCAAAGTGAGTATCTCTTGTGTTTCATCTATTCTGAATATGTGGGTCTTCTATGTTGGCTTATGCAAAGACTCTGTTTTCTATTTTTCCTGAATTGCTTAATAGGCTACAGATTACTTGGAGCAGGCTGAATATGATACTGGTAATCATGCAGATGACCTGAAAACAGTGTCTAAGCTGCATGCCCTTTGCCATTTTGATGAAGCTAAGTTGTGGCAAGGTCAAAGTGGGCCTGAACTGAAGCAGCAGATTCAAAAGCAGTTCAGGAATATCAGGTTTCTCTCGAAGACTAACTAATAGTGTTTTTAAGTTAACAAGCTCCTTCATTAAAAATTGAACGCTTCACTTTATATCCATCTGTTTTCATGATGCCAGAAATTGAATTTTGACATTTTTATAATTCTGAAAAATTACACTTGGTAAAACATATATCCTTCCACTTGATATAGCAGCCATGCTTATATTCAGTATTGAAGCTGAAAGAAGCGTTTTTCGTTGCATAGTTCTGTAATTTTCTGCATCTTTGACTTGGTTTATTCCTTATCATGTTTATTGCAGTGCATTGATGGATTGTGTCGGCTGTGAAAAATGTAGACTTTGGGGAAAACTTCAGGTTCTTGGTCTTGGTACTGCATTGAAGATCCTGTTTTCTGTCGAGGGTCAAAATCACGCAAAGCACAATCTGTGAGTTGTTTACCCTGTATAATGAATTAAGTATATCAGCTTGCATTGCAGATCATAAAGTTTACCTTTGTGCCCTGAACACTGAAATTGAATTTCATCTCTCTTTTTCTCCTTCTGTCTAATCTGTTCCTGGTTATGGCACAGTTACAGCATATTAAATGCAGTGCGCATAAATCTGCTCAACCGACTCTCAGAATCGGTCAAATTGTGCAAGAAATGGGCCCTGCAATCGAGGAAGATCATGGAAAAAAATATCTGATCCTTCGGCACTTGTATTTAGCAAATGGAGAAGAATGTGGGAGTTGGTGCTTGTGCTTTGGTAACATATTGGTGCACCCTGCATATTTAAGAATTATCCATTTAGTTGTATGCCTTTCAGGTTCATTATAGAGGGATGAAGCTGATAAATTATGTATGCTGAAGTGGTGTTAGCAGGTCAGGAGAGTTAAAATTGTAACAATTCTTCATCAGTGGCTGTCATACCAATTTTGGAAGGTAATCTAAGATCAGAGACATACTGACTGTTAAAGAGCTGCAGATCAGGGTATTGGAAAAATACAGTTTTTGGATATAAGTGGTCAAGTATACAGATTAAGATTCTTAATATTAAGTGTAATACTCAAAATCCAATTGTGTTTTGGATCCGAAGGTCAAAGTTCCATGTAAAAGGCACCGGGTATGTCAAAAGGATTTTCGTGTTAAATGACACATACTTTTCTCGTGCCATGAGCTACTTTTACATGGATTTTGAGGTTCTTTTGAAGTAGATTGAGAATGTTAAAATTTGAAAATTTTAAATTTAATGATGTATCTATGGACCAAAAAACTGGCATTTCAGAGTAAATTTCTTTCATCAAGGCAATAGTGGAA
>JASUUG010000671.1:0-48415 GCA_030449905.1 Luvunga scandens
TTTCGAGAAGGGCACGAGCCAGCCCGCGCCAAGGCCAAGGCCGAGGCACGCACTCCACCCCGTGGGAAAGGCCTAGGCACGCGTCCACCCCGCCTGCCAAGGCCATCGTGATCCAGCCAGCCCGCAGCCAAGGCCTAGGCCACGCAGCCATCCTTGCCCGCGGCCGAGTGTGTGTTGTGTGTACGTGAGAGTGCACGCTTGGTCACCCCAAGGCACAAGGCCCAAGGCACACGCCACCTCGAGGCTGGCGCCATGGCACAGCCACCACCACCGCTGGCCAAGGCCGTGTGCTGTCGCTCACTTGATCTGGCCAACTTTCGCTTCCGGGCAGTGCGATTTTGGGGTGATGCATTAGATACGCAAGCACAGTCGAACGTCGGAAAAGAGGGGAGTCGATTTTGAGGTCTGAACCATTTTACGGATGATTTACCGAGGGTGCGGGGTGCGAAAAGGGGACGAAACGTGCCCTCGAATTGGTCCGATTGTGGTAGAACTGGGCCGGGGGCTCCTCACGGGCGCAAGTACTGCTTTCCGTCAAGAAATGGCAAAAAATGCGGAGGCCCTGCGCCCATTTTTCCTCCAGAAAGGCCAAAACAGTGAGCTATAGCACGGATTGTGGCCAAATTTCGCGTTTGGGGGCGCCGTGATTTTGGGCTGGCATCGCCGGGTTTGGTGGGAGTCGGTGGCGTGGAGAAAACGGAATCCAATTCGAGCTTTGAAACTCGTTTTACGGCCATCTTACCGGCAGCGAACGGTGCCCAAACGGGTGAGCCAACTCATCCGATTCAGGCAAACCGAGAAAGAAGTGGAAGGTAGGTGTGGATCTCAGTTTGTGGTCCAAGAATACGAAGAAACGGCGAGACCTTGTGCTCACATTTTGACCAAATGCTCCAAGGCCAGGCCACGCAGCCACCCCGCTGCCAAGGCCAAGGCACAGGGCCACGCCGAGCTCCCTATCCTTGCCTCGAGCGGCCGGAGTGTGTGTTGTGTGTGCGTGAGAGTGTGCGACCTGCCTTGGTCGCGAGCATGTGCTGCATTTCGAGCAAGGCACGGAGCCAGCCCGCGGCCGAGGCACGCAGCCACCCCGTGGCCAAGGCCTAGAGACCCAGCCAGCCCGCGGCCAAGGCCATGGCACCCAGCCAGCCCGCGGCCAAGGCCTAGGCACGCAGCCAGCCCGCGGCCAAGGCCTAGGCACGCAGCCAGCCCGCGGCCAAGGCCTTGGCACGCTGCCACACCGAGCCTAAGGCCAAGGCCATGGCACCCAGCCACCCCGCGCCCAAGGCCACGCCATTGCCAAGCCACGTCCCCGCGGCCAAGGCCAAGGCCATGGCACGCAGCCACCCGAAAGCCAAGGCCAAGGCCATGGCACCCCGCCACCCCGCGGCCAAGGCCGTGTGCTGTTGCTCACGGATCTTGGCCAACTTCGAATTTCCGGGCAGTGCGGGATTTTGAGGTCATCCATTAGAGAACGTGAGACAGTCGAGCGTTGGAAAAGAGGGGGAGTCGATTTCGAGGTAAAACCTCGCTTATTACGGCCGATTTACAGAGGGTGCGAGGGTGCGAAAAAGGGGCCTCGAAACGTATTTTCGAATTGGTCCGAGTGGTAGAACTGGGTACTAGGGGCCTCCGTGAGCACAAGCACTGGCCCAGTTCTATGAAATGGAAAATAATGCGGGAGGCCCTGCGCCATTTTTCCGCCAAAGAAGGCCAAAACGAGGTTCGACCTCGAAATCGACTCCCGCCTTTTCCAACGCTCGCTGTCACACGTATCTAATGCATCACCCCAAAATCCCGCACCGCCCGGAAACGCGAAAGTTGGCCAAGATCCGTGAGCTACAGCACACCGCCTTGGCCTTGTCCGGGGTGGCTGCGTGCCCATGACCTTGGCCTTGGCCGCGGGTGGAAAGCATGCGTGGCCTTGGCCTTGGCCTCGGGTGGTGGTGCCAAGGCCTGGCCGCGGGCTGGCTGCGTGCTAGACATTTTGGCCGCGGGCCGTTGGGTGCCATGGCCTGGCCGCAGGGTGGACGTTGCCTAGGCCTTGGCCGGGGTGGCTGGGTGCCTGGCCTTGGCCTTGGCCGGCTGGCTTGCTGCTTTGCTCGAATGCAGCACATGCTCGCGACCAACGCAGGTCGCACACTCACGCACACACAACACACACCCGGCCGCTCCCGAGGCAAGGATAGGAGCTCGAGCGTGGCCCTGTGCCTTGGCGTTGGCCGCGGGTGGCTGCGTGGCTTGGCCTTGGCCGCTGGCGAGCATTTGGCCAAAATGTGAGCACACGGTCCTCCCGCGTTTCTTCGTATTCTTGACCAAAACTGAGATCCACACTACCTTCCACTTCTTTCTCCGGTTTTGCCTGAATCGGATGAGTTGGCCCACCCGTTTGGGAACCCGTTCGCTGCCGGTAAGATGGCCGTAAAACGAGTTTCGAGCTCGGAATTGATTCCATTTTCTCCCGCCACCGACTCCCACCAAACCCGACCACGCCAGCCCAAAAATCCCACACCGCCCCGAACGCTGAATTTGGCCACAATCCGTGTGCTATAGCTCACGGATTTTGGCCTTTTCTGGCGGAAAATGGGGGCAGGGCCTCCCGCATTATTTTTGCCATTCCTTCGAGCAAAAAGCTGTACTTAGCACGTGAGGAGGCCCGGGCCCAGTTCTACCACAATCGGACCAATTCGAGGGCACGATTCGTCCCCTTTCGCACCCGCACCCTCAGTAAATCGGCCGTAAAACGAGGTTCCGACTCGAAATCGACTCGCTCTTCTCCAACGCCGACTGTTGCACGATCTAATGCATCACCCCAAAATCCCGCACCGCCCCGGAAACGTGAAAGTTGGCCAAGATCCGTGAGCTACAGCACACGGCCTTGGCCTTGGCGCAAGGGTGGCTGCGGCACTTCAGCCATGCCTTGGCCGCTGGGTGGGTGGGTGCCATGGCCTTGGCCTTGGCCACCAAGTGGCTGTGTGCCAAGGCCTTGGCACGGGGTGGGCGTGAGGCCTTGGCCGCGGGCTGGCTCCGTCCCTTGCTCGAAATGCAGCACATGCTCGCGACCAACGCAGGTCGCACACTCTCACGCACACACAACACACACTCCGCCGCGTCCCGGGGGCAAGGATAGGGAGCTCAAGCGTGGCCAGGAATTGGTCCAAGCGTGGCCCTGTGCCTGGGCGTTGGCCTCCCCGGCGGCTGCGTACTTGGTTTTGGCCATCAAGAAAGCATTTGGCCAAAATGTGAGCACAGGCCCCTCGCCCATTTTTCGTATTCTTGGACCAAAAACTGAGATCCACACCTACCTTCCACTTCTTTCTGGCTTTGCCTGAATCGGGATGAGTTGGCCCATTTTGGGCACCCGTTCGGCCGGTAAGATGGCCCTAAAACGAGTTTTGGAGCTCGGAAACGGATTCCATTTTCTCCCGCCACCGACTCCCACCAAACCCGACCACGCCAGCCCAAAATCCAACGGACCCCGAAACGCGGGCCCACAATCCGATTCAGGCAAAACCGAGAAAGAAGTGGAAGGTAGGTGTGGATCTGAGTTTTTGGTCCAAGAATACGAAGAAACGGCGAGGACCGTGTGCTCACATTTTGGCAAAATGCTTTCCCGCTGCCAAGGCCAAGCCATGCAGCCACCCCCGGCCAACGCCAAGGCCTCAGGCCACGCCGAGTGTTCCTATACTTGCCTCGGGAGCACGGCCTTGGTGTGTTGTGTGTGCGTGAGAGTGGCAACCTGCCTTGGTCGCGAGCATGTGCTGCATTTCGAGCCAAGGCACGGCAGCCAGCCCGGTGCCAAGGCCAAGGCCGAGGCACGTCCATGGCCAGCCCGTGGCCAAGGCCATGGCTCCCAGCCAGCCCACGGCCATGGCCATGGCACGCAGCCAGCCCGCGGCCAAGGCCAAGGCCATGGCACGCAGCCACCCCGAGGACAAGGCCAAGGCCATGGCACGCAGCCACCCCGCGGCCAAGGCCAAGTCCGAGGCACGCAGCCACCCCGTGGCCCAGGCCAAGGCACGCGTCCACCCCGCTGCCAAGGCCATGGCACCCAGCCAGCCCCCGGCAAAGGCCTAGGCACGCAGCCACCCATGGCCTTGGCACACAGCCACCCCGAGGCCAAGGCCAAGGCCATGGCACGCAGCCACCCCGCGGCCAAGGCCAAGGCCGTGTGCTGTAGCTCACGGATCTTGGCCAACTTTCGCGTTTCCGGGGCGGTGCGGGATTTTTGGGTGATGCATTAGATTCGTGCTACAGTCGAGCGTTGGAAAAGAGGAGAGTCGATTTCGAGGTCCGAACCTAGTTTTACGGCCGATTTACCGAGGGTGCGGAGGTGCGAAAAGGGCACGAAACGTGCCCTCGAATTGGTCCGATTGTGGTAGAACTGGGCCAGGGGCCTCCTCACGGTGCATGTACTGTTTTCCGCTCGAAGAAATGGAGTGTGTGTTCTGTGTACGTGAGAGTGTACGACCTGCCTTGGTCGCGAGCATGTGCTGCATTTCGAGCAAGGCACGGAGCCAGCCCGCGGCCAAGGCCAACGCAGCCACCCCGTGGCCAAGGTGAAGGCACGCGTCCACCCCGCGGCCAAGGCCTTGGCACACAGCCAGCCCGCGGCCAAGGCCATGGCACCCAGCCAGCCCGCGGCCAAGGCCTAGGCACGCCACCCCGAGCCAAGGCCAAGGCCATGGCACGGCCAAGGCCAAGGCCATGGCACGCAGCCACCCCGCGGCCAAGGCCATGGCACGCAGCCAGGCCAAGGCCAAGGCCGTGTGCTGTAGCTCACGGATCTTGGCCAACTTTCGCATTTCTGGGGCGGTGCGGGATTATGGGGTGATGCATTAGATACGTGCGACAGTCGAGCGTTGGAAAAGAGGGGAATCGATTTCGAGGTCCGAACCTCGTTTTACGGCCGATTTACCGAGGGTGCGGGGGTGCGAAAAGGGGACGAAACGTGCCCTCGAATTGGTCCGATTGTGGTAGAACTGGGCCGGGGACCTCCTCACGGTGCAAGTACTGTTTTCCGCTCGAAGAAATGGCAAAAATAATGCGGGAGGCCCTGCGCCCATTTTTCCCCCGGAAAAGGCCAAAATCCGTGAGCTATAGCACACCGATTGTGGCCAAATTTCGCGTTTCGGGGGAGGCGTGGGATTTTGGGCTGGTGTCGTCGGGTTTGGTGGGAGTCGGTGGCGGGAGAACACGGAATCCAATTCCGAGCTCCGAAACTCGTTTTACGGCAATCTTATCGGCAGTGAACGGGTGCCCAAACGGGTGGGCCAACTCGTCCAATTCAGGCAAAACCGGAGAAAGAAGTGGAAGGTAGGTGTGGATCTCAGTTTTTGGTCCAAGAATACGAAGAAACGACGAGGACCGTGTGCTCACATTTTGGCCAAATGCTCGCCCGCGGCCAAGGCCAAGCCACGCAGCCACCCCCCGGCCAACGCCAAGGCACAGGGCCATGCTCGAGCTCCCTATCCTTGCCTCGGGAGTGCGGCCGGAGTGTGTGTTGTGTGTGCGTGAGAGTGTGCGACCTGCCTTGGTCGTGAGCATATGCTGCATTTCGAGAAAGGCACGTAGCCAGCCCGCGCCCAAGGCCAAGGCCGAGGCACGAAGCCACCCCATGGCCAAGGCCTAGGCACGCGTCCACCCCACGGCCAAGGCCATGGAACCCAGCCAGCCCGCGCCCAAGGCCTAGGCACGCAGCCACCCCGTGGCCATGGCCTTGGCACACAGCCACCCGGTGGCCGCGGCGAAGGCCTAGGCACGCAGCCACCCGGTGGCCGCGGCCAAGGCCTAGGCACGCAGCCACCCCACGGCCAAGGGCAAGGCCGTGTGCTGTCGCTCACGGATCTTGGTCAACTTTCGTGTTTCCGGGGCGGAGCGGGATTTTGGGGTGATGCATTAGATACGTGCGACAGTCGAACGTCAGAAAAGAGGGGAGTCGATTTCGAGGTCCGAACCTCGTTTTACGGCCGATTTACCGAGGGTGCGGGGGTGCGAAAAGGGATGAAACGTGCCCTCGAATTGGTCCGATTGTGGTAGAACTGGGCTGGGGGCCTCCTTACGGTGCAAGTACTGCTTTCCGCTCGAAGAAATGGAAAAAATAATGCGGGAGGCCCTGCGCCCATTTTTCCCCCCGAAATGGCCAAAATCCGTTAGCTATAGCACACGGATTGCGGCCAAATTTTGCGTTTCCGTGGCGGCGTGGGCTTTTAGGCTGGTGTTGTCGGTATTGGTGGGGGTTCACCGCAGGGGAGAGCGGAAGCCGATTCCGGGCTCCGAAACTCGTTTTGTGGCTATTTTTCCCGAGAGCGCCGCTCTGTGCCTTGGCCGCAAGCATGTGCTGCATTTCGGCCAAGGCCAAGGCACGCAGCCAGCCCCGCGGCCAAGGCCAACGCCTAGGTACGCAGCCACCCCGCGGCCAAGGCCAAGGCTCCCAACCACCCCGCGGCCGGGGCCAAGGCAAGCAAACCGCCCGCGCGCGGCATCCATGGCCAATGCAGAAACCGGGCGGGGCCCAAGCGTCTGTCGGACTTTGTTTGGGCCGAAATTTTAGGAGGTGACGTATTTCGACTGAAGTTATCTTACGGGACTGAAAAGTTTTTCAAACAGCGCGGATGCTCCGGGCCCCATTTTTCTGGCCAAAATGGCCAAAGACCTTGCGCTGTAGCTCACGGATCTGGGCCAACTTTCTTGTTTTCGGGGCGGTGCGGGATTTTGGGGTTATGCATTAGATACGTGCGACAGTCAAACATCGGAAAAGACGGGAGTCGATTCCGAGGTCCGAACCCCGTTTTACGGCCAATTAACCGAACGTGCGGGGTGCGAAAAGGGGACGAAATGTGCCCGTGAATTGTTCCGATTGTGGCAGAGCTGGGCCAGGGGCCTCCTCACACTCCAAGTGCTCTTTTCCGCTCGAAGAAATGGCGAACAAGACGCGGGAGGCCCTGGGCCCATGTTTCAACCGAAATGGCCAAAATCCGTGAGCTATAGCACACGGAATGCGGCCAAATATCGCGTTTCCGTGGCGGCGTGGGATTTTCGGCTGGTGTTGTCGATATTGGTGGGGGTTCACCTCGGGAGAAAGCGGAAGCCGATTCCGGCCTCCGAAACTCGTTTTGTGGCTATTTTTCCTGAGAGCGCCGCTCTGTGCCTTGGCCGCAAGCATGTGCTGCATTTCGGCCAAGGCCAAGGCACGCAGCCAGCCCCGCGGCCAAGGCCAACGCCTAGGCACGCAGCCACCCCGCGGCCAAGGCCAAGGCTCCCAGCCACCCCGCGGCCGGGGCCAAGGCAAGCAGCCCGCCCGCGCGCGGCATCCACGGCCAATGCAGAAACCGGGCGGGGCCCAAGCGTCTGTCCGACTTTGTTTGGGCCGAAATTTTAGGAGGTGACGTATTTCGACTGAACTTATCTTACGGGACTGAAAAGTTGTTCAAACAGCGGATGCTCCGGGCCCCATTTTTGGGCCAAAATGGCCAAAGACCGTGCGCTGTAGCTCACGGATGTGGGCCAACTTTCTTGTTTTCGGGCGGTGCGGGATTTTGGGGTTATGCATTAGATACGTGCGACAGTCAAACGCCGGAAAAGACGGAGTCGATTCGAGGTCGAACCCGTTTACGGCCGATTAACCGAACGCGGGTGCGAAAAGGGGAGGAAACGTGCCCGCGAATTGTTCCGATTTTGGCAGAGCTGGACCGGGGGCCTCCTCACGCTCCAAGTACTCTTTTCCATTCGAAGAAATGGCGAACAAGACGCGGGGGGCCCTGAGCCCATATTTCCCTCGAAATGGCCAAAATCCGTGAGCTATAGAACACGGATTGCGGCCAAATTTCGCGTTTCCGTGGCGGCGTGGGATTTTTCGCTGGTGTTGTCGGTATTGGTGGGGGTTCGCCGTGGGAGAGAGCGGAAGTCGATTCCGGGCTCCGAAACTCGTTTTGTGGCTATTTTTCCCGAGAGCGTTTCTCTGTGCCTTGGCCGCAAGCATGTGCTGCATTTCGGCCAAGGCCAAGGCACGCAGCCAGCCCTGCGGCCAAGGCCAATGCCTAGGCACGCAGCCACGCCGCGGCCAAGGCCAAGGCACCCAGCCAGCCCGCGGCGAAGGCCTAGGCACGCAGCCACCCCGCGGCCAAGGCCAAGGCTCCCAACCACCCCGCGGCCGGGGCCAAGGCAAGCAGCCCGCCCGCGCGCAGCATTCACGGCCAATACAGAAACCGGGCGGGGCCCAAGCGTCTGTCCGACTTTGTTTGGGCCGAAATTTTAGGAGGTGACGTATTTCAACTGAAGTTATCTTACGGGACTGAAAAGTTGTTCAAACAGCGCGGATGCTCCGGGCCCCATTTTTCGGGCCAAAATGGCCAAAGACCGTGCTCTGTAGCTCACGGATCTGGGCCAACTTTCTTGTTTTTGGGGCAGTGCCGGATTTTTGGGTTATGCAATAGATACGTGCGACAGTCAAACGTTGGAAAAGACGGGAGTCGATTCCGAGGTCCGAACCCCGTTTTACGGCCGATTAACCGAACGTGCGGGGTGCGAAAAGGGGACGAAACGTGCCCGCGAATTGTTCCGATTGTGGCAGAGCTGGGCCGGGGGCCTCCTCACGCTCCAAGTACTCTTTTCCGCTCGAAGAAATGGCGAACAAGACGCGGGGGGCCCTGGGCCCATGTTTCCCCCGAAATGGCCAAAATCCGTGAGGTATATAGCACACGGATTGCGGCCAAATTTCGCGTTTCAGTGGCGGCGTGGGATTTTCGGCTGGTGTTGTCGGTATTGGCGGGGATTCGCCTCGGGAGAAAGCGGAAGCCGATTCCGGCCTCGAAACTCGTTTTGTGGCTATTTTTCCCGAGTGCGGCGTTCTGTGCCTTGGCCGCCAGCATGTGCTGCATTTCGGCCAAGGCCAAGGCGCGCAGCCAGCCGCGCAGCCAAGTCCAACGCCTAGGCACGCAGGCACCCCGCGGCCAAGGCCAAGGCACCCAGCCAGCCCACGGCGAAGGCCTAGGCACGCAGCCACCCCGCGGCCAAGGCCAAGGCTCCCAACCACCCCGCGGCCGGGGCCAAGGCAAGCAGCCCGCCCGCGCGCGGCATTCACGGCCAATACAGAAACCGGGCGGGGCCCAAGCGTCTGTCCGACTTTGTTTGGGCTGAAATTTTAGGAGGTGACGTATTTCAACTGAAGTTATCTTACTGGACTGAAAAGTTGTTCAAACAGCGCGGATGCTCCGGCCTCCATTTTTTGGGCCAAAATGGCCAAAGACCGTGCGCTGTCGCTCACGGATCTGGGCCAACTTTCTTGTTTTCGGGGCGGTGCGGGATTTTGGGGATTATGCATTAGATACATGCGACAGTCAAACGTTGGAAAAGACGGGAGTCGATTCCGAGGTCCGAACCCCGTTTTACGGCCGATTAACCGAACGTGCGGGGTGCGAAAAGGGGACGAAAAGTGCCCGCGAATTGTTCCGATTGTGGCAGAGCTGGGCCGGGGGCCTCCTCACGCTCCAAGTACTCTTTTCCGCTCGAAGAAATGGCGAACAAGACGCGGGGGGCCCTGGACCCATGTTTCCCCCGAAATGGCCAAAATCCGTGAGGTATAGCACACGGATTGAGGCCAAATTTCGCGTTTCAGTGGCGGCGTGGGATTTTCGGCTGGTGTTGTCGGTATTGGCGGGGGTTCGCCTCGGGAGAAAGCGGAAGCCGATTCCGGCCTCCGAAACTCGTTTTGTGGCTATTTTTCCCGAGTGCGGCGTTCTATGCCTTGGCCGCGAGCATGTGCTGCATTTCGGCCAAGGCCAAGGCGCGCAGCCAGCCGCGCAGCCAAGTCCAACGCCTAGGCACGCAGGCACCCCGCGGCCAAGGCCAAGGCACCCAGCCAGCCCGCGGCGAAGGCCTAGGCACGCAGCCACCCCGCGGCCAAGGCCAAGGCTCCCAACCACCCCGCGGCCGGGGCCAAGGCAAGCAGCCCGCCCGCGCGCGGCATTCACGGCCAATACAGAAACCGGGCGGGGCCCAAGCGTCTGTCCGACTTTGTTTGGGCCGAAATTTTAGGAGGTGACGTATTTCAACTGAAGTTATCTTACTGGACTGAAAAGTTGTTCAAACAGCGGATGCTCCGGCCTCCATTTTTGGGCAAAATGGCCAAAGACCGTGCGCTGTCGCTCACGGATCTGGGCCAACTTTCTTGTTTTCGGGGCGGTGCGGGATTTTGGGGATTATGCATTAGATACATGCGACAGTCAAACGTCGGAAAAGACGGGAGTCGATTCCGAGGTCCGAACTCCGTTTTACGGTCGATTAACCGAACGTGCGGGGTGCGAAAAGGGGACGAAACGTGCCCGCGAATTGTTCCGATTGTGGCAGAGCTGGGCCGGGGGCCTCCTCACGCTCCAAGTACTCTTTTCCGCTCGAAGAAATGGCGAACAAGACGCGGGGGGCCCTGGGCCCATGTTTCCCCCGAAATGGCCAAAATCCGTGAGCTATAGCACACGGATTGCGGCCAAATTTCGCGTTTCCGTGGCGGCGTGGGATTTTCGGCTGGTGTTGTCGGTATTGGTGGGGGTTCGCCGCGGGAGAGAGCGGAAGCCGATTCCGGGCTCCGAAACTCTTTTTGTGGCTATTTTTCCCGAGAGCGCCGCTCTGTGCCTTGGCCGCAAGCATGTGCTGCATTTCGGCCAAGGCCAAGGCACGCAGCCAGCCCTGCGGCCAAGGCCAACGCCTAGGCACGCAGCCACCCCGCGGCCAAGGCCATGGCACCCAAGGCCAAGGCAGCCAGCCAGGCCGCGGCGAAGGCCTAGGTACGCAGCCACCACGCGGCCAAGGCCAAGGCTCCCATCCACCCCGCGGCCGGGGCCAAGGCAAGCAGCCTGCCCGCGCGCGGCATTCACGGCCAATGCAGAAACCGGGCGGGGCCCAAGCGTATGTCCGACTTTGTTTGTGCCGAAATTTTAGGAGGTGAGGTATTTCGACTGAAGTTATCTTACGGGACTGAAAAGTTGTTCAAACAGCGCGGATGCTCTGGACCCCATTTTTCGGGCCAAAATGGCCAAAGACCGTGCGCTGTAGCTCACGGATCTGCGCCAACTTTCTTGTTTTCGGGGCGGTGCGAGATTTTTGGGTTATGCATTAGATACGTGCGACAGTCAAACGTCGGAAAAGACAGGAGTCGATTCCGAGGACCGAACCCCGTTTTACGGCCGATTAACCGAACGTGCGGGGTGCGAAAAGGGGACGAAACGTGCCCGCGAATTGTTCCGATTGTGGCAGAGCTGGGCCGGGGGCCTACTCACGCTCCAAGTACTCTTTTGCGCTCCAAGTACTCTTTTGCTCTCGAAGAAATGGCGAACAAGACGCGGGGGTCCCTGGGCCCATGTTTCCCCCGAAATGGCCAAAATCCGTGAGCTATAGCACACGGATTGCGGCCAAATTTCGCGTTTCCGTGGTGGCGTGGGATTTTCGGATAATGTTGTCGGTATTGGTGGGGGTTCGCCGCGGGAGAGAGCGGAAGCCTATTCCGGGCTCCGAAATTCATTTTGTGGCTATTTTTCCCGAGAGCGCCGCTCTGTGCCTTGGCCGCAAGCATGTGCTGCATTTCGGCCAAGGCCAAGGCACGCAGCCCGCCCGGCGGCCAAGGCCAACGCCTAGGCACGCAGCCACCCCGCGGCCAAGGCCAAGGCACCCAAGGCCAAGGCAGCCAGCCAGCCTGCGGTGAAGGCCTAGGCACGCAGCCACCACGCGGCCAAGGCCAAGGCTCCCAACCACCCCGCAGCCGGGGCCAAGGCAAGCAGCCCACCCGCACGCGGCATTCACTGCCAATGCAGAAACCGGGCGGGGCCCAAGCGTCTGTCTGACTTTCTTTGGGCCAAAATTTTAGGAGGTGACGTATTTCGACTGAAGTTATCTTACGGGAGTGAAAAGTTGTTCAAACCGCGCGGATGCTCCGGGCCCCATTTTTCGGGCCAAAAAGGCCAAAGACCGTGCGCTGTAGCTCACGGATCTGGGCCAACCTTCTTGTTTTTGGGGCGGTGCGGGATTTTGGGGTTATGCATTAGATACGTGCAACAGTCAAACGTCGGAAAAGACGGGAGTCGATTCCGAGGTCCGAACCCCGTTTTACGGCCGATTAACCGAACGTGCGGGGTGCGAAAAGTGGACGAAACGTGCCCGCGAATTGTTCCGATTGTGGCGGAGCTGGGCCGGGGGCCTCCTCACGCTCCAAGTACTCTTTTCCGCTCGAAGAAATGGCGAACAAGACGCGGGGGGCCCTGGGCCCATATTTCCCCCGAAATTTTAGGAGGTGACGTATTTCGACTGAAGTTATCTTACGGGACTGAAAAGTTGTTCAAACAGCGCGGATGCTCCGGGCCCCATTTTTTGGGCCAAAATGGCCAAAGACCGTGTGCTGTAGCTCACGGATCTGGGCAACTTTCTTGTTTTCGGGGCGGTGCGGGATTTTGGGGTTATGCATTAGATACGTGCGACAGTCAAACGTCGGAAAAGACGGGAGTCAATTCCGAGGTCCGATCCCCTTTTTACGGCCGATTGTTCCGATTGTGGCAGAGCTGGGCCGGGGGCCTCCTCACGCTCCAAGTACTCTTTTCCGCTCGAAGAAATGGCGAACAAGACGCGCGGGGCCCTGGGCCCATGTTTGCCCCGAAATGGCCAAAATCCGTGAGCTATAGGACACGGATTGTGGCCAAATTTCGCGTTTCGGGGGCGGCGTGGGATTTTGGGCTGGCGTCGTCGGGTTTGGTGGGAGTCGGTGGCGGGAGAAAACGGAATCCAATTCCAGCTCCGAAACTCGTTTTACGGCCATCTTACCGGCAGCAAACGGGTGTCCAAATGGGTGGGCCAACTCGTCCGATTCAGGCAAAACCGGAGAAGGAAGTGGAAGGTAGGTGTGGCTCTCAGTTTTTGGTCCAAGAATACGAAGAAACAGCGAGGACCGTGTGCTAACATTTTGGCCAAATGCTTGCCCGCGGCCAAGGCCAAGCCACGCAGCCACCCCACGGCCAACGCCAAGGCACAGGGCCACGCTCGAGCTCCCTATCATTGCCTTGGTCGCGAGCATGTGCTGTATTTTGAGCAAGGCACCGAGCCAGCCCGCGGCCAAGGCCAAGGCCGAGGCACGCAACCACCCCGTGGCCAAGGCCAAGGCACGCGTCCACCCTGTAGCCAAGGCCATGGCACCCAGCCAGCCCGCGGCCAAGGCCAAGGTCGTGTGCTGTCGCTCACGGATCTTGGCCAACTTTCGCGTTTCCGGGGCGGTGCGGGATTTTTGGGTGATGCATTAGATAAGTGCGACAGTCGAGCGTCAGAAAAGAGGGGAGTCGATTTCGAGGTCCGAACCTACTTTTATGGTCGATTTCCCGAGGGTGCGGGGGTGCGAAAAGGGGACGAAACGTGCCCTCGAATTGGTCCGATTGTGGTAGAACTGGGCCGGGGGCCTCCTCACGGTGTAAATACTGTTTTCCGCTCGAAGAAATGGCAAAAATAATGCGGGAGGCCCTGCGCCCATTTTTCCGCCCGAAAAGGCCAAAATCCGTGACCTATAGCACACGGATTGTGGCCAAATTTCGCGTTTCGGGGGCGGCGTGGTATTTGGGGCTGGCGTCGTCGGGTTTGGTGGGAGTCGGTGGCGGGAGAAAACGGAATCCAATTCCGAGCTCCGAAACTCGTTTTACGGCCATCTTACCGGCAGCGAACGGGTGCCCAAACGGGTGGGCCTACTCGTCCGATTCAGGCAAAACCGGAGAAAGAAGTGGAAGGTAGGTGTGGATCTCAGTTTTTGGTCCAAGAATACGAAGAAACGGCGAGGACCGTGTGCTCACATTTTGGCCAAAAGCTCGCCCGCGGCCAAGGCCAAACCACACAGCCACCCCGCGGCCAATGCCAAGGCACAGGGCCACGCTCGAGCTCCCTATCCTTGCCTCGGGAGCGCGGCCCGAGTGTGTGTTGTGTGTGCGTGAGAGTGTGCGACCTGCCTTGGTCGTGAGCATGTGCTGCATTTCGAGCAAGGCACGGAGCCAGCCCTAGGCCAAGGCCAAGGCCAAGGCCAAGGCCAAGGCACGCAGCCACCCCGTGGCCAAGGCCAAGGCACGCGTCCACACCGCGGCCAAGGCCATGGCACCCAGCCAGCCCGCGGCGAAGGCCTAGGCACGCAGCCCGCCCGCTGCCAAGGCCTTGGCACACAGCCACCCCGCGGCCAAGGCCAAGGCCATGGCACGCAGCCACCCCGCGGCCAAGGCCAAGGCCATGGCACGCAGCCACCCCGCGGCCAAGGCCAAGGCCATGGCACGCAGCCAGCCCGCGGCCAAGGCCAAGGCCGTGTGCTGTAGCTCACGGATCTTGGCCAACTTTCGCGTTTCCGGGGCGGTGCGGGATTTTGGGGTGATGCATTAGATACGTGCGACAGTCGAGCGTTGGAAAACAGGGGAGTCGATTTCGAGGTCCGAACCTCGTTTTACGGCCGATTTACCGAGGGTGCGGGGGTGCGAAAAGGGGATGAAACGTGCCCGCGAATTGGTCCGTTTGTGGTAGAACTGGGCCGGGGGCCTCCTCACGGTGCAAGTACTGCTTTCCGCTCGAAGAAATGGCAAAAATAATGTGGGAGGCCCTGCGCCCATTTTTCCGCCAGAAAAGGCCAAAATCCGTGAGCTATAGCACATGGATTGTGGCCAAATTTCCCGTTTCGGGGGCTGCGTGGGATTTTGGGCTGGCGTGGTCGGGTTTGGTGGGAGTCGGTGGTGGGAGAAAACGGAATCCAATTCCGAGCTCCGAAACTCATTTTACGGCCATCTTACCGGCAGCGAACGGGTGCCCAAACGGGTGGGCCCACTCATCCGATTCAGGCAAAACCGGAGAAAGAAGTGGAAGGTAGGTGTGGATCTCAGTTTTTGGTCCAAGAATACGAAGAAACGGCGAGGACCGTGTGCTCACATTTTGGCCAAATGCTCGCCCGCAGCCAAGGCCAAGCCACGCAGCCACCCCGCAGCCACAATCCGTGTGCTATAGCTCACGGATTTTGGCCTTTTCTGGCGGAAAAATGGGCGCAGGGCCTCCCGCATTATTTTCGCCATTTCTTCGAGCGGAAAACAGTACTTGCGCCGTGAGGAGGCCCCCGGCCCAGTTCTACCACAATCGGACCAATTCGAGGGCACGTTTCATCCCCTTTTCGCACCCCCGCACCCTCGGTAAATCGGCCGTAAAACGAGGTTCGGACCTCGAAATTGACTCCCCTCTTTTCTGACGTTCGACTGTCGCACGTATCTAATGCATCACCCCAAAATCCCGCACCGCCCCGGAAACGCGAAAGTTGGCCAAGATCCGTGAGCTACAGCACACGGCCTTGGCCTTGGCCGCGGGGTGGCTGCGTGCCAAGGCCTTGGCCGCGGGCTGGCTGCGTGCCTAGGCCTTGGCCATGGACTGGCTAGGTGCCATGGCCTTGGCCGCGGGCTGGCTGGGTGCCATGGCCTTGGCCGCGGGGTGGACGCGTGGCTTGGCCTTGGCCACGGGGTGGCTGCCTGCCTCGGCCTTGGCCTTGGCCGCGGGCTGGCTCCGTGCCTTGCTCGAAATGCAGCACATGCTCGCGACCAAGGCAGGTCGCACACTCTCACGCACACACAACACACACTCGGGCCGCGGCCAAGGCCTAGGCACGCAGCCACTCCGCGGCCAAGGCCAAGGCCGTGTGCTGTCGCTCACGGATCTTGGCCAACTTTCGCATTTCCGGGGCGTTGCGGAATTTTAGGGTGATGCATTAGATACGTGCGACAGTCAAACGTCGGAAAAGAGGGGAGTCGATTTCGAGGTCCGAACCTCGTTTTACGGCCGATTTACCGAGGGTGCGGGAGCGCCGTCGGAGTGTGTGTTGTGTGTGCGTGAGAGTGTGCGACCTGCCTTGGTCGCGAGCATGTGCTTCATTTCGAGCAAGGCACGGAGCCAGCCCGCGGCCATGGCCAAGGCCTAGGAACGCAGCCAGCCCGCGTCCAAGGCCTTGGCACGCAGCCACCCCGAGGCCAAGGCAAAGGCCATGGCACGCAGCTACCCCGCGGCCAAGGCCAAGGCCGTGTGCTGTAGCTCATGAATCTTGGCCAACTTTCACGTTTCTGGGGCGGTGTGGGATTTTGGGGTGATGCATTAGATACGTGCGACAGTCCAGTGTTGGAAAAGAAGGGAGTCGATTTCGAGGTCCGAACTCGTTTTATGGCCGATTTACCGAGGGTGCGGGAGCGCCGCCGGAGTGTGTGTTGTGTGTGCGTGAGAGTGTGCTACCTGCCTTGGTCGCGAGCATGTGCTGCATTTCGAGCAAGGCACGGAGCCAGCCCGCGGCCAAGGCCAAGGCCGAGGCACGCAGCCACCCCGCGGCTAAGGGTATGGCCCACAGCCAGCCCGCGGCCAAGGCCATGGAACCCAGCCAGCCCGCGGCCAAGGCCTAGGCAAGCAGCCAGCCCGCGGCCAAGGCCTTGGCAGGCAGCCACCCCGAGGCCAAGGCCAAGGCGATGGCACGCAGCTACCCCGCGGCCAAGGCCAAGGCCGTGTGCTGTACCTCATGGATCTTGGCCAACTTTCGGGTTTCTGGGGCGGTGCGGGATTTTGGGGTGATGCATTAGATACGTGCAACAGTCCAGCGTTGGAAAAGAGGGGAGTCAATTTTGACGTCCGAACCTCGTTTTACGGCCGATTTACCGAGGGTGTGGCCGTGCGAAAAGGGGATGAAACGTGCCCACGAATTGGTCCGATTGTGGTAGAACTGGGCCGGGGGCCTCCTCACGACGCAACTACTGTTTTCCGCTTAAAGAAATGGCGAAAATAATGCGGGAGGCCCTGCGCCCATTTTTCCCCCGGAAAAGGCCAAAATCCGTGAGCTATAGCACATGGATTGTGGCCAAATTTCGTGTTTCGGGGGCGGCGTGGGATTTTGGGCTGGCGTCGTCACGTTTGGTGGGAGTCGGTGGCGGGAGAAAACGGAATCCAATTCCGAGCTCCGAAACTCGTTTTACGGCCATCTTACCGGCAGCGAACGGGTGCCCGAACGGGTGGGCCCACTCGTCCGATTCAGGCAAAACCGGAGAAAGAAGTGGAAGGTAGGTGTGGATCTCAGTTTTTGGTCCAAGAATACGAAGAAACGGCGAGGATGTGCTGCATTATGAGAAAGGCACGGAGCCAGCCTGCGGCCAAGGCCAAGGCCGAGGCACGCAGCCACCGCGTGGCCAAGGCCAAGGCACGAGTCCACCCCCCGGCCAAGGCCAAGGCCGTGTGCTGTAGCTCCCGGATCTTGGCCAACTTTCGCGTTTCCGGGGCGGTGCGGGATTTTGGGGTGATGCATTAGATACGTGCGACAGTCGAGCGTTGGAAAAGAGGGGAGTCGATTTCGAGGTCCGAACCTCGTTTTATGGCCGATTTACTGGCAGCGAACGGGTGCCCAAACGGGTGGGCCACTCGTCCGATTCAGGAAAAACCTTAGAAAGAAGTGGAAGGTAGGTGTGGATCTCAGTTTTTGGTCCAAGAATACGAAGAAACGGCGAGGACCGTGTGCTCAAATTTTGGCCAAATGGTCGCCCGCGGCCAAGGCCAAGCCACGCAGCCACCCCGCGGCCAACGCCAAGGCACAGGGCCATGCTCGAGCTCCCTATCCTTACTTCGGGAGGGCGGCCGGAGTGTGTGTTGTGTGTGCGTGAGAGTGTGCGACCTGCCTTGGTCGCGAGCATGTGCTGCATTTCGAGCAAGGCACGGAGCCAGCCCGCGGCCAAGGCCGAGGCACGCAGCCACCCCGTGCCAAGGCCAAGGCACGCGTCCACCCCGCGGCCAAGGCCATGGTACCCAGCCAGCCCGCGGCCAAGGCCATGGCACCCAGCCAGCCCACGGCCAAAGCCTTGGCACACAGCCACCCGGTGGCCACGGCCAAGGCCATGGCACGCAGCCACCCCGAGGGCAAGGCCAAGGCCATGGCCCGCAGCCACCCCGCGGCCAAGGCCAAGGCCGTGTGCTGTCGCTCACGGATCTTGGCCCACTTTCGCGTTTCCGGGGCGGTGCGGGATTTTGGGGTGATGCATTAGATACGTACGTTAGTCGAACGTCGGAAAAGAGGGGAGTCGATTTCGAGGTCCGAACCTCGATTTACGGCCGATTTACCGAGGGTGCGGGGTTGAGAAAAGGGGACGAAACGTGCCCTCGAATTGGTCCGATTGTGGTAGAACTGGGCCGGGGGCCTCCTCACGGCGCAAGTACTTCTTTCCACTCGAAGAAATGGCAAAAATAATGCGGGAGGCCCTGCGCCCATTTGTCCCCCAGAAAAGGCCAAAATCTGTGAGCTATAGCACACGGATTGTGGCCAAATTTCACGTCTCGAGGGCGGCGTGGGATGTTGGGAGTCGGTGGCGGGAGAAAACGGAATCCAATTCCGAGCTCCGATACTCGTTTTACGGCCATCTTACCGGCAGCGAACGGATGCCCAAACGGGTGGGCCCACTCGTCCGATTCAGGCAAAACCGGAGAAAGAAGTGGAAGGTAGGTGTGGATCTCAGTTTTTTGTCCAAGAATACGAAGAAACGGGAAGGACCGTGTGCTCACATTTTGGCCAAATGCTCGCCCGCGGCCAAGGCCAAGCCATGCAGCCACCCCGCGGCCAACGTCAAGGCACAGGGCCACGCTCGAGCTCCCTATCCTTGCCTCGGGAGCGCGGACGGAGTGTGTGTTGTGTGTGCGTGAGAGTGTGCGACCTGCCTTGGTCGCGAGCATATGCTGCATATCGAGAAAGGCACGTAGCCAGCCCGCGGCCAAGGCCGAGGAACGCAGACACCCCGTGGCCAAGGCCTAGGCACGCGGCCACCCCGCGGCCAGGGCCTTGGCACACAGCCACCCGGTGGCTAAGGCCCAGGCCATGGCACCCGGCCACCCCCCGGCCAAGGCCTAGGCACGCAGCCACCCCGCGGCCAAGGCCAAGGCCGTGTGCAGTTGCTCAAAGATCTTGGAAAACTTTCGCGTTTCCAGGGCGGTGCGGGATTTTGGGGTGATGCATTAGATACGCGCGAAAGTCGAGCATTGGAAAAGAGGGGAGTCAATTTCGAGGTCCGAACCTCGTTTTACGGCCGATTTACCGAGGGTGCGGGGTGCGATTTACCGGGTGGCTGTGTGCCAAGGCCTTGGCCGCGGGGTGGCTGTGTGCCTAGGCCTTGGCCTCGGGCTGGCTGGGTGCCATGGCCTTGGCCGCGGGGTGGACGCGTGCCTAGGCCTTGGCCACGGGGTGGCTTCGTGCCTCGGCCTTGGCCTTGGCCGCGGGCTGGCTACGTGCCTTTCTCGAAATGCAGGATATGCTCGCGAGCAAGGCAGGTCCCATACTCTCACGCACACACAACACACACTCCGTCCGCGCTCCCGAGGCAAGGATAGGGAGCTCGAGCGTGGCCCTGTGCCTTGGCGTTGGCCGCGGGCGAGCATTTGGCCAAAATGTGAGCACACGGTCCCCTCTTTTCCAACGCTCGACTGTCGCACACATCTAATGCATCACCCCAAAATCCCGCACCGCACCGGAAACGTGAAAGTTGGCCAATATCCGTGAGCTACAGCACACGGCCTTGGCGTTGGCCGCGGGGTGGCTGCGTGCCATGGTCTTGGCCTTGGCCTCGGGGTGGCTGGGTGCCATGGCCTTGGACGCGTGCCTTGGCCTTGGCCAAGGGGTGGCTGTGTGCCTTGCTCGAAATGCAGCACATGCTCGCGACCAAGGCACGTCGCAGACTCTCGCGCACACACAACACAAAATTGGGCCGCGCTCCCGGGGCAAGGATAGGGAGCTCGAGCGTGGCCCTGTGCCTTGGCCTTGGCCGCGGGGTGGCCGCGTGCCTTGGCCGCGGGCGAGCATTTGGCCAAAATGTGAGCACACGGTCCTCAGCGTTGCTTCGTATTCTTGGACAAAAACTGAGATCCACACCCACCTTCCACTTCTTTCTCCGGTTTTGCCTGAATCGGACGAGTTGGCCCACCCGTTTGGGAACCCGTTCTCTGGCAGTAAAATGGCCGTAAAACGAGTTTCGGAGCTCGGAATTGCATTCCGTTTTCTCCAGCCACCGACTCCCACCAAACCCAACCACGCCAGCCAAAAATCCCGCGACGCCCTCAAAACACGAAATTTGGCCGCAATCCATGTGCTATAGCTCATGGATTTTGGCCTTTTCGGGCAGAAAAATGGGCGCAGGGCCTCCCGCATTATTTTTGCCATTTCTTCAAGCGCAAAACAGTACTACCACCGTGAGGAGGCCCCCGGCCCAGTTCTACCACAAGCGGACCAATTTACGGGCACGTTTCGTCCCCTTTTCGTACCCCCGCACGTTCGGTAAATCTGCCGTAAAACGAGGTTCGGACCTCGGAATCGACTCCCGTCTTCTCCGACGTTCGACTGTCGCACGTATCTAATGCATCACCCCAAAATCCCGCACCACCCCGGAAACGCGAAAGTTGGCCAAGATCCGTGAGCTACAGCACACGGCCTTGGCTGCAGGGTGGCGGCGTGCGTAGGCCTTGGCCGCGGGGTGGCTGGGTGCCATGGCCTTGGCCTTGGCCGTGGGGTGGCTGCGTGCCCAGGCCTTGGCCGCGGGGTGGCTGGGTGCCTAGGCCTTGCCCACGGGGTGGCTGCGTGCCTTGGCCTTGGCCGTGGGGTGGCTGGGTGCCATTGCCTTGCCCTTGGCCAAGGGGTGGCTTCGTGCCTTGGCCTTGGCCGCGGGCTGGATGCGTGCCTTGCTCGAAATACAGCACATGCTCGCGACAAAGGCACGTCACACACTCTCGCGCACACACAACACTCACTTGGGCCGCGCTTCCGGGGCAAGGATAGGGCGCTCGAGCGTGGCCCTGTGCCTTGGCCTTGGCCGCGGGCGAGCATTTGGCCAAAATGTGAGCACACGGTCCTCGCGGTTGCTTCGTATTCTTGGACCAAAAACTGAGATCCACACCTACCTTCCACTTCTTTCTCCGGTTTTTCCTGAATCCGACAAGTTGGCCCACCCGTTTGGGGACACGTTCTCTGGCGGCAAAATGGCCGTAAAATGAGTTTGGGAGCTTGGAATTGGATTCCGTTTCCTCCTGCCACCGACTCCCACCAAACCCGACCACGCCCGCCAAAAATCCCACGCCGCCCCCGAAATACGAAATTTGGCCGCAATCCGTGTGCTATAGCTCACGGATTTTGCCCTTTTTGGGCGGAAAAATGGGCGCAGGGCCTCCCGCATTATTTTCGCCATTTCTTCAAGAGGAAAACAGTACTAGCACCGTGAGGAGGCCCCTGGCCCAGTTCTACCATAACCGGACCAATTCGCGGGCACATTTCATCCCCTTTTCGCACCCCCGCACGTTCGGTAAATAAGACGTAAAACGAGGTTCGGACCTCGGAATTGACTCCCATCTTCTCCGACGTTCGACTGTCGCACGTATCTAATGCATCACCCTAAAATCCCGCACCACCCCGGAAACGCGAAAGTTGGCCAAGATCCGTGAGCTACAGCACACGCCCTTGGCTGCAGGGTGGCGGCGTGCCTAGGCCTTGGCCGCGGGGTGGCTGCGTGCCTAGGCCTTGGCCGCGGGCTGGCTGGGTGCCATGGCCTTGGCCTTTGCCACGGGGTGGCTGCGTGCCTTCGCCTTGGCCTTGCCCACAGGGTGGCTGCGTGCCTAGGCCTTGGCAGCGGCGTGGCTGGGTGCCATGGCCTTGGCCTGGGCCACGGGGTGGCTGCGTGCCTTGGCCTTGGCCTTGGCCACGGGGTGGCTGCGTGCCTTGGCCTTGGCCTTGGGGTGGCTAGGTGCCATGGCCTTGGCCTTGGCCGCGGGGTGGCTGCGTACCTAGGCCTTGGCCGCGGGGTGGCTGGGTGCCATGGCCTTGGCTTTGGCCGCGGGGTGGCTGCGTGCCTTGGCCTTAGCCGTGGGCTGGCTGCGTGCCTTGCTCGAAATGCAGCACATGCTCGCGACCAAGGCACGTCGCACACTCTCCCGCACACACAACACACACTTGGGCCGCGCTCCCGTGGCAAGGATAGGGTGCTCGAACGT
Source organism: Luvunga scandens (assembly GCA_030449905.1). NCBI lineage: Eukaryota > Viridiplantae > Streptophyta > Magnoliopsida > Sapindales > Rutaceae > Luvunga > Luvunga scandens. The sequence goes on from JASUUG010000671.1 coordinate 22,012, forward strand.
GGCCCTGTGCCTTGGCCTTGGCCGCGGGCGAGCATTTGGCCAAAATGTGAGCACACAGTCCTCGCCGTTGCTTCGTATTCTTGGACCAAAAACTGAGATCCACACCTACCTTCCACTTCTTTCTCTGGTTTTGCCTGAATCGGACGAGTTGGCCCACCCGTTTGGGAACCCGTGCTCTGGCGGTAAAATGGCCGCTAAACGAGTTTCGGAGCTCGGAATTGGATTCCGTTTTCTCCCGCCACCGAATCCCACCAAACCCGACCACGCCAGGCAAAATTCCCAGGCCGCCCCTGAAACACGAAATTCGGCCGCAATCTGTGTGCTATAGCTCACGGATTTTGGCCTTTTCGGGCGGACAAATGGGCGCAGGGCCTCCCGCATTATTTTCGCCATTTCTTCGATAGGAAAACAGTACTAGCACCGTGAGGAGGCCCCCGGCCCAGTTCTACCACAACCGGACCAATTGCGGGCGCGTTTCGTCCCCTTTTCGCTCCCCCGCACGTTCGGTAAATCGGCCGTAAAACGAGGTTCGGACCACGGGATCGACTCCCGTCTTGTCCGACGTTCAACTGTCGCAAGTATCTAATGCATCACCCCAAAATCCCGCACCGCCCCGGAAACGCGAAAGTTGGCCCAGATCCGTGAGCTACAGCACACGGCCTTGGCTGCGGGGTGGCTGCGTGCCTAGGCCTTGGCAACGGTGTGGCTGGGTGGGCCTCGGCCTTGGCCGCGGGGTGGCTGGGTGCCATGGCCTCGGCCTTGGCCGCGGGGTGGCTGGGTGCCATGGCCTCGGCCTTGGCCGCGGGGTGGCTGGGTGCCATGGCCTCGGCCTTGGCCGCGGGGTGGCTGGGTGCCATGGCCTCGGCCTTGGCCGCGGGGTGGTTGGCTGCCATGGCCTTGGCCTTGGCCGCGGGCTGGCTGCGTACCTTGCTCGAAATGCAGCACATGCTCGCGACCAAGGCACGTCGCACACTCTCGCGCACACACAAGATACACTTGGGCCGCGCTCCCGTGGCAAGGATAGGGAGCTCGAGCATGGCCCTGTGCCTTGGCCTTGGCCGCGGGGTGGCCGCGTGCCTTGGCCGCGGGCGAGCATTTGGCCAAAATGTGAGGACACGGTGCTCGCCGTTGCTTCGCATTCCTGGACCAAAAACTGAGATCCACACCTACCTTCCACTTCTTTCTCCGGTTTTGCCTGAATCGGACGAGTTGGCCCACCCGTTGGGGAACCATTCTCTGGCGGTAAAATGGCCGTAAAACGGGTTTCGGAGCTCGGAATTGGATTCCGTTTTCTCCCGCCACCGACTCCCACCAAACCCGACCATGCCAGACAAAAATCGCACGCCGCCCCCAAAACGCGAAACTTGGCCGCAATCCGTGTGCTATAGCTCACGGATTTTGGCCTTTTCGGGCGGAAAAATGCGAAAGTTGGCCAAGATCCGTGAGCTACAGCACACAGCCTTGGCCGCACGGTGGCTGCATGCCTAGGCCATGGCCGCGGGGTGGCTACGTGCCTAGGCCTTGGCCGCGGGGTGGTTGCGTGCCTAGGCCTTGGCCGCGGGGTGGCTGGGTGCCATGGCCTTGGCTTTGGCCGCGGGCTGGCTGCGTGCCTTGCTCGAAATGCAGCACATGCTCGTGACCAAGGCACGTCGCACACTCTCACACACACACAACACACACTCGGACCACGCTCCTGGGGCATGGATAGGGAGCTCGAGCGTGGCCCTTTGCCTTGGCCTTGGCAGCGGGGTGGCCGCGCGCCTTGGCCTTGGCCTTGGCCGCGGGCGAGCATTTGGCCAAGATGTGAGGACACGGTCCTCGCCGTTGTCGCATTCTTGGACCAAAACTGAGATCCACACTCACCTTCCACTTCTTTCTCCGGTTTTGCCTGAATCGGACGAGTTGGCCCACCCGTTTGGGAACCCGTTCTCTGGCGGTAAAATCGCCGTAAAACGAGTTTCGGAGCTCGGAATTGGTTTCCGTTTTCTCCCGCCACCGACTCCCACCAAATCCGACCACGCCAGCCAAAAATCGCACGCCGCCCCCGAAACGCGAAACTTGTCCGCAATCCGTGTGCTATAGCTCACGGATTTTGGCCTTTTCGGGCGGAAAAATGCGAAAGTTGGCCAAGATCCGTGAGCTACAGCACACGGCCTTGGCCGCGCGGCGGCTGCATGCCTAGGCCATGGCCGCGGGGTTCCTGCGTGCCTAGGCCATGGCCGCCGGGTGGCTACGTGCCTAGGCCTTGGCCGCCGGGTGGCTGCGTGCCATGGCCTTGGCTTTGGCCGCGGGCTGGCTGCTTGCCTTGCTCGAAATGCGGCACATGCTCGCGACCAAGGCACGTCGCACACTCTCGCACACACACAACACAAACCTGGGCCGCGCTCCCGGGGCAAGGATAGGGAGCTCGAGCGTGGCCCCGTGCCTTGGCCTTGGCCACGGGGTGGCTGCGTGCCTAGGCCTTGTCCGCAGGGTGGCTGGGTGCCATGGCCTCGGCCTTGGCCACGGGGTGGCTGCGTGCCTAGGCCTTGGCCGCGGGGTGGCTACGTGCCTAGGCCTTGGCCGCGGGGTGGTTGCGTGCCTAGGCCTTGGCCGCGGGGTGGCTGGGTGCCATGGCCTTGGCTTTGGCCGCGGGCTGGCTGCGTGCCTTGCTCGAAATGCAGCACATGCTCGTGACCAAGGCACGTCGCACACTCTCACACACACACAACACACACTCGGACCACGCTCCTGGGGCATGGATAGGGAGCTCGAGCGTGGCCCTCTGCCTTGGCCTTGGCAGCGGGGTGGCCGCGCGCCTTGGCCTTGGCCTTGGCCGCGGGCGAGCATTTGGCCAAGATGTGAGGACACGGTCCTCGCCGTTGCTTCGCATTCTTGGACCAAAAACTGAGATCCACACTCACCTTCCACTTCTTTCTCCGGTTTTGCCTGAATCGGACGAGTTGGCCCACCCGTTTGGGAACCCGTTCTCTGGCGGTAAAATCGCCGTAAAACGAGTTTCGGAGCTCGGAATTGGTTTCCGTTTTCTCCCGCCACCGACTCCCACCAAATCCGACCACGCCAGCCAAAAATCGCACGCCGCCCCCGAAACGCGAAACTTGTCCGCAATCCGTGTGCTATAGCTCACGGATTTTGGCCTTTTCGGGCGGAAAAATGCGAAAGTTGGCCAAGATCCGTGAGCTACAGCACACGGCCTTGGCCGCGCGGCGGCTGCATGCTTAGGCCATGGCCGCGGGGTTCCTGCGTGCCTAGGCCATGGCCGCGGGGTGGCTACGTGCCTAGGCCTTGGCCGCCGGGTGGCTGCGTGCCATGGCCTTGGCTTTGGCCGCGGGCTGGCTGCTTGCCTTGCTCGAAATGCGGCACATGCTCGCGACCAAGGCAGGTCGCACACTCTCGCACACACACAACACAAACTTGGGCCGCGCTCCCGGGGCAAGGATAGGGAGCTCGAGCGTGGCCCCGTGCCATGGCCTTGGCCACGGGGTGGCTGCGTGCCTAGGCCTTGGCCGCAGGGTGGCTGGGTGCCATGGCGTTGCACTTGGCCGCGGGGTGGCTGCGTGCCTTGGCCTTGGCCGCGGGGTGGCTGCGTGCCGTGCTCAAAATCCAGCACATGCTCGCGACCAAGGCACATCGCACACTCTCGCGCACACACAACACACTCTTGGACCGCGCTCCCAGGGCAAGGATAGGGAGCTCGAGCATGGCCCTGTGCCTTGGCGTTGGCCGCGGGCGAGCATTTGGCCAAAATGTCAGGTCGCGGTCCTCGCGGTTGCTTCGCATTCTTGGACCAAAAACTTAGATCCGCACCTACCTTCCACTTTTTTCTCCGGTTTTGCCTGAATCGGACGAGTTGGCCCACCCATTTGGGAACCCGTTCTCTGGCGGTAAAATGCCGTAAAACGAGTTTCGGAGCTCGGAATTGGTTTCCGTTTTCTCCCGCCACCGACTCCCACCAAATCCGACCACGCCAGCCAAAAATCGCACGCCGCCCCCGAAACGCGAAACTTGGCCGCAATCCGTGTGCTATAGCTGACGGATTTTGTCCTTTTCGGGCGGAAAAATGGTAAAGTTGGCCAAGATCCGTGAGCTACAGCACACGGCCTTGGCCGCGCGGTGGCTGCATGCCTAGGCCATGGCCGCGGGGTTGCTGCGTGCCTAGGCCATGGCCGCGGGGTGGCTACGTGCCTAGGCCTTGGCCGCCGGGTGGCTGCGTGCCATGGCCTTGGCTTTGGCCGTGGGCTGGCTGCTTGCCTTGCTCGAAATGCAGCACATGCTCGCGACCAAGGCACGTCGCACACTCTCGCACACACACAACACAAACTTGGGCCGCGCTCCCGGGGCAAGGATAGGGAGCTCGAGCGTGGCCCCGTGCCTTGGCCTTGGCCACGGGGTGGCTGCGTGCCTAGGCCTTGGCCGCGGGGTGGCTGGGTGCCATGGCCTTGGCCTTGGGCGCGGGGTGGCTGCGTGCATTGGCTTTGGCCGCGGGATGGCTGCGTGCCTTGCTCGAAATGCAGCACATGCTCGTGACCAAGGCACGTCGCACACTCTCGCACACGCACAACACAAACTTGGGCCGCGCTCCCGGGGCAAGGATAGGGAGCTCGATCGTGGCCCTGTGCCTTGGCCTTGGCCACGGGGTGGCTGCATGCCTAGGCCTTGGCCGCTGGGTGGCTGGGTGCCATGGCCTTGGCCTTGGCCGCGGGGTGGCTGCGTGCCTAGGCCTTGTCCGCGGGGTGGCTGGGTGCCATGGCCTTGGCCTTGGCCGCGGGGTGGCTGCGTGCCTTGGCTTTGGCCGCGGGATGGCTGCGTGCCTTGCTCGAAATGCAGCACATGCTCGCGACCAAGGCACGTCGCACACTCTCGCACACACACAACACAAACTTGGGCCGCGCTCCCGGGGCAAGGATAGGGAGCTCGAGCGTGGCCCTGTGCCTTGGCCTTGGCCGCGGGGTGGCCGCGCGCCTTGGCCTTGACCTTGGCCGCGGGCGAGCATTTGGCCAAGATGTGAGGACACGGTCCTCGCCGTTGCTTCGCATTCTTGGACCAAAAACTGAGATCCACACTCACCTTCCACTTCTTTCTCCGGTTTTTCCTGAATCGGAAGAATTGGCCCACCCGTTTGGGAACCCGTTCTCTGGCTGTAAAATTGCCGTAAAACGAGTTTCGGAGCTCGGAATTGGATTCCATTTTCTCCCACCAAACCCGACCACGCCAGCCAAAAATCCCACGCCGCCCCCGAACCGTGAAATTTGGCCGCAATCCGTGTGCTATAGATCACAGATTTTGGCCTTTTCGGGCGGCAAAATGGGCGGAGGGCCTCCCGCATTATTTTCACCATTTCTTCGAGCGCAAAACAGTACTAGCACTGTGAGGAGGCCCCCGGCCCAGTTCTACCACAACCGGACCAATTCGCGAGCACGTTTCGTCACCTTTTCGCACCCCCGCTAGTTCGGTAAATCGGCCGTAAAACGAGGTTCGGACCTCGGAATCGACTCCCGTCTTCTCCGACGTTCGACTGTCACACGTATCTAATGCATCACCCCAAAATCCCGCACCGCCCCGGAAACGCGAAAGTTGGCCAAGATCCGTGAGCTACAGCACACGGCCATGGCCGCGGGGTGGCTGCATGCCTAGGCCTTGGCCGCGGGGTGGCTGGGTGCCATGGCCTTGGCTTTTGCCGTGGGGTGGCTGCGTGCCCTGGCTTTGGCCGCGGGCTGGCTGCTTGCCTTGCTCGAAATGCAGCACATGCTCGCGACCAAGGCGGTCGAGCATTTGGCCAAAATGTGAGCACACGGTCCTCGCTGTTGCTTCGTATTCTTGGACCAAAAACTGAGATCCACACCTACCTTCGACTTCTTTCTCTGGTTTTGCCTGAATCCGACGAGTTGGCCCACCCGTTTTGGCACCCGTTCACTGGCGGTAAAATGGCCGTAAAACGATTTTGAGAGCACGGAATTGGATTCCGTTTTCTCCCGCCACCGACTCCCACCAAACCCGACCACGCCCGCCAAAAATCCCACGCCGCCCCCGAAACGCGAAATTTGGCCGCAGTCCGTGTGCTATAGCTCATGGATTTTGGCCTTTTCGGGCGGAAAAATGGGCGCAGGGCCTCCCGCATTATTTTTGCCATTTCTTCGAGAGGAAAATATTACTAGCACCGTGAGGAGGCCCCCGGCCCAGTTCTACCACAACCGGACCAATTCGCGGGCACGTTTCGTCCCCTTTTCGCACCCCCGCACGTTCGGTAAATCAGACGTAAAACGAGGTTCGGACCTCGTAATCGACTCCCGTCTTCTCCGACATTCGACTGTCGCATGTATCTAACGCATCACCGAAAAATCCCGCCCCGCCCCGGAAACGCGAAAGTTGGCCAAGATCCGTGCGCGACAGCACACGGCCTTGGCCTTGGCCACGGGGTGGCTACGTGCCATGGCGTTGGACTAGGCCTCGGGGTGGCTGCGTGCCAAGGCCTTGGCCGCGGGCTGGCTGCGTGCCTAGGCCTTGGCCGCGGGCTGGCTGGGTGCCATGGCCTTGGCCGCGGGGTGGACGCGTGCCTTGGCCTTGGCCGCAGGGTGGCGGCGTGCCTCGGCCTTGGCCTTGGCCATGGGATGGCACCGTGCTTTTCTTGAAATGCAGCACATGGCCTTGGCCTTGGCCACGGGGTGGCTGCGTGCCTTGGCCTTGGCCACGGGGTGGCTGCGTCCCTTGGCCTTGGCCGCGGGGTGGCTGGGTGCCATGGCCTTGGCCTTGGCCGTGGGGTGGCTGCGTGCCATGGCCTTGGCCTTGGCCGCGGGGTGGCTGCGTGCGTAGGCCATGGCCGCGCGGTGGCTGCGTGCCTAGGCCTTGGCCGCGGGGTGGCTGGGTGCCATGGCCTTGGCCTTGGGTGCGGGGTGGCTGCGTGCCTAGGCCTTGGCCGCGGGGAGGCTGGGTGCCATGGCCTTGCCCTTGGCCGCGGGGTGGCTGCGTTCCTTGGCCTTGGCCGCGGGCTGGCTGCGTGCCTTGGTCGAAATACAGCACATGCTCGCGACCAAGGCACGTCGCACACTCTCGCGCACACACAACATACACTTGGGCCGCGCTCTCGGGGCAAGGATAGGGAGCTCGAGCGTGGCCCTGTGCCTTGGCCTTGGGCGCGGGGTGGCCGCGTGCCTTGGCCTTGGCCTTGGCCGCGGGCGAGCCTTTTGCCAAAATGTGAGCACACGGTCCTCGCCGTTGCTTCGTATTCTTGGACCAAAAACTGAGATCCACACCTACCTTCCACTTCTTTCTCCGGTTTTGCCTGAATCCGACGAGTTGTCCCACCCGTTCAGGCACCCGTTCTCTGGTAGTAAAATGGCCGTAAAACGAGTATCGGAGCTCGGAATTGGATTCCGTTTTCTCCCGCCACCGACTCCTACCAAAACCCGACCACACCAGCCAAAAATCCCACGCCGCCCCCGAAACGCGAAATTTGGCCGCAATCCGTGTGCTATAGCTCACGGATTTTGGCCTTTTCGGACGGAAAAATGCGAAACTTGTCCAAGATCCGTGAGCTACAGCACACGGCCTTGGCCGCGGGTGGCTGCGTGCCTAGGCCTTGGCCGCGGTGTGGGTGCGTGCCTAGGCCATGGCCGCGGGGTGGCTGGGTGCCATGGCCTTGGCTTTGGCCGCGGGGTGGCTGCGTTCCTTGGCTTTGGCCGCGGGCTGGCTGCGTGCCTTGCTCGAAATGCAGCACATGCTCGTGACCAAGGCACGTCGCACACTCTCACACACACACAACACACACTCGGACCACGCTCCTGGGGCATGGATAGGGATCTCGAGCGTGGCCCTGTGCCTTGGCCTTGGCCGCGGGGTGGCCGCGTGCCTTGGCCTTGGCCTTTGCTGCGGGCGAGCATTTGGCCAAAATGTGAGGACACGGTCCTCGCCGTTGCTTCGCATTCTTGGACCAAAAACTGAGATCCACACCTACCTTCCACTTCTTTCTCCGGGTTTGCCTGAATCGGACGTGTTGGCCCACCCATTTGGGAACCCGTTCTCTGGCGGTAAAATGGCCGTAAAACGAGTTTCGGAGCTCCGAATTGGATTCCGTTTTCTCCCACCACCAACTCCCACCTAACCCGACCACGCCTGCCAAAAATCCCACGCCGCCCCCAAAACACGAAATTTGGCCGCAATCTGTTTGCTATAGCTCACGGATTTTGGCCTTGTTGGGTGGAAAAATGGGCGCAGGGCCTCCCGCATTATTTTCGCCATTTCTTCGCGCGGAAAACAGTACTAGCACCGTGAGGAGGCCCCCGGCCCAGTTCTACCACAACCGGACCAATTCGCAGGCACGTTTCGTCCCCTTTTCGCACCCCCGCACGTTCGGTAAATCAGCCGTATAACGAGGTTCGGACCTCGGAATCGACTCCCGTCTTCTCCGACGTTCGATTGTCTCTCGTATCTAATGCATCACCCCAAAATCCCACACCCCCCGGAAATGCGAAAGTTGGCCAAGATCTGTGAGCACACGGCCTTGGCCGCGGGGTGGCTGGGTGCCATGGCCTTGGCCACGCGGTGGCTGCGTGCCTAGGCCTTGGCTGCGGGGTGGCTGGGTGCCATGGCCTTGGCCTTGGCCGCGGGGTGGCTGCGTGCCTTGGCCTTGGCCACGGGGTGGCTGCGTGCCTAGGCCTTGGCAGCGGCGTGGCTGGGTGCCATGGCCTTGGCCTTGGCCGCGGTGTGGCTGTGTGCCTTGGCCTTGGCCGCGGGGTGGCTGGGTGCCATGGCCTTGGCCTTGGCCGTGGAGTGGCTGCGTGCCTAGGACTTGGCCGCGGGGTGGCTGGGTGCCATGGCCTTGCCCTTGGCCGCGGGGTGGCCGCGTACCTTACCTTGGCCGCGGGCTGGCTGCGTGCCTTTCTCGAAATGCAGCACATGCTCGCGACCCAGGCACGTCGCATACTCTCGCGCACACACAACACACACTTGGGCCGCGCTCCCGGGGCAAGGATAGGGAGCTCGAGTGTGGCCCTGTGCCTTGGTCTTGGCCGCGGGGTGGCCGCGTGCCTTGGCCTTGGCCTTGGCCGCGAGCGAGCATTTGGTCAAAATGTGAGGACACGGTCCTCGCCGTTGCTTCGTATTCTTGGACCAAAAACTGAGATCCACACCTACCTTCCACTTCTTTCTCCGGTTTTTCCTGAATCCGACAAGTTGGCCCACCCGTTTGGGCACCCGTTCTCTGGTGGTAAAATGGCCGTAAAACGAGTTTGGGAGCTCGGAATTGGATTCCGTTTCCTCCCTCCACCGACCCCCACCAAACCCGACCACGCCCGCCAAAAATCCCATGCCGCTCCCGAAATGCGAAATTTGGCCGCAATCCGTGTGCTATAGCTCACGGATTTTGGCCTTTTCGGGCGGAAAAATGGGCGCAGGGCCTCCCGCATTATTTTCGCCATTTCTTCGAGAGGAAAACAGTACTAGCACCGTGAGGAGGCCCCTGGCCCAGTTCTACCACAACCAGACCAATTCGCGGGCACGTTTCGTCCCCTTTTCGCACCCCCGCACGTTCGGTAAATCAGACGTACAACGAGGTTCGGACCTCGGAATTGACTCCCGTCTTCTCCGATGTTCGACTGTCGCACGTATGTAATGCATCACCCCAAAATCCCGCCCGGTTCCGGAAACGCGAAAGTTGGCCAAGATCCGTGAGCTACAGCACACGGCGTTGGCCGCGGGGTGGCGGGTGCCATGGCCTTGGCCACGCGGTGGCTGCGTGCCTAGGCCTTGGCCGCGGGGTGGCTGGGTGTCGTGGCCTTGGCCTTGGCCGCGGGGTGGCTGCGTGCCTAGACCTTGGCCTTGGCCACGGGGTGGCTGCGTGCCTTGGCCTTGGCCACGGGGTGGCTGCGTGCCTAGGCCTTGGCCGCGGGGTGGCTGTGTGCCATGGTCTTGGCCTTGGCCGCGGGCTGGCTGCGTGCCTAGGCCTTGGCCGCGGGGTGGCTGCGTGCCTAGGCCTTGGCCGCGGGGTGGCTGTGTGCCATGGCCTTGGCCTTGGCCGCGGGGTGGGATTTTGGGCTGGTGTGGGATTTTGGGCTGGTGTTGTCGGTATTGGTGGGGGTTCACTGCAGGAGAAAGCGGAAGCCGATTCCGGGCTCCGAAACTCATTTTGTGGCTATTTTTCCCGAGTGCGGCGCTCTGTGCCTTGGCCGCAAGCATGTGCTGCATTTCGGCCAAGGCCAAGGCACGCAGCCAGCCCCGCGGCCAAGGCCAACGCCTAGGCACTCAGCCAGCCCACGGCCAAGGCCAAGGCACCCAGCCAGCCCGCGGCGAAGGCCTAGGCACGCAGCCACCGCACGGCCAAGGCCAAGGCTCCCAGCCACTCCGCGGCCGGGGCCAAGGCAAGTAGCCCGCCCGCGCGCGGCATCCACGGCCAATGCAGAATCCGGTTGGGGCCCAAGCGTCTGTCCGACTTTGTTTGGGCCGAAATTTTAGGAGGTGACGTATTTCGACTGAAGTTATCTTACGGGACTGAAAAGTTGTTCAAACAGCGAGGATGCTCCAAAGACCGTGCGCTGTAGCTCACGGATCTGGGCCAACTTTCTTGTTTTCGGGGCGGTGTGGGATTTTGGGGTTATGCCATAGATACGTGCGACAGTCAAACATCGGAAAAGACGGGAGTCGATTCCGAGGTTCGAACCACGTTTTACGGCCTATTAACCGAACGTGCGGGGTGCGGAAAGGGAACGAAATGTGCCCGCGAATTGTTCCGATTGTGGCAGAACTGGGCTGGGGGCCTCCTCACGCTCCAAGTACTCTTTTGCGCTCGAAGAAATGGCGAACAAGACGCGGGAGGACCTGGGCCCATGTTTCCCCCGAAATGGCCAAAATCCGTGAGCTATAGCACACGGATTGCGGCCAAATTTCGTGTTTCCGTGGCGGCGTGGGATTTTGGGCTGGTGTTGTCGGTATTGGTGGGGGTTCACTGCGGGAGAAAGCGGAAGCCGATTCCGGGCTCCGAAACTCATTTTGTGGCTATTTTTCCCGAGTGCGGCACTCTGTGCCTTGGCCGCAAGCATGTGCTGCATTTCGGCCAAGGCCAAGGCACGCAGCCAGCCCCGCGGCCAAGGCCAACGCCTAGGCACTCAGCCAGCCCGCGGCCAAGGCCAAGGCACCCAGCCAGCCCGCGGCGAAGGCCTAGGCACGCAGCCACCCCACGGCCAAGGCCAAGGCTCCCAGCCACTCCGCGGCCGGGGCCAAGGCAAGTAGCCCGCCCGCGCGCGGCATCCACGGCCAATGCAGAATCCGGTTGGGGCCCAAGCGTCTGTCCGACTTTGTTTGGGCCGAAATTTTAGGAGGTGACGTATTTCGACTGAAGTTATCTTACGGGACTGAAAAGTTGTTCAAACAGCGAGGATGCTCCAAAGACCGTGCGCTGTAGCTCACGGATCTGGGCCAACTTTCTTGTTTTCGGGGCGGTGCGGGATTTTGGGGTTATGCCATAGATACGTGCGACAGTTAAACATCAGAAAAGACGGGAGTCGATTCCGAGGTTCGAACCACGTTTTACGGCCTATTAACCGAACGTGCGGGGTGCGGATAGGGGACGAAATGTGCCCGCGAATTGTTCCGATTGTGGCAGAACTGGGCCGGGGGCCTCCTCACGCTCCAAGTACTCTTTTGCGCTCGAAGAAATGGCGAACAAGACGCGGGAGGACCTGGGCCCATGTTTCCCCCGAAATGGCCAAAATCCGTGAGCTATAGCACACGGATTGCGGCCAAATTTCGTGTTTCCGTGGCGGCGTGGGATTTTGGGCTCGTGTTGTCGGTATTGGTGGGGGTTCACTGCGGGAGAAAGCGGATGCCGATTCCGGGCTCCGAAACTCATTTTGTGGCTATTTTTCCCGAGTGCGGCGCTCTGTGCCTTGGCCGCAAGCATGTGCTGCATTTCGGCCAAGTCCAAGGCACGCAGCCAGCCCCGCGGCCAAGGCCAACGCCTAGGCACTCAGCCAGCCCGCGGCCAAGGCCAAGGCACCCAGCCAGCCCGCGGCGAAGGCCTAGGCACGCAGCCACCCCACGGCCAAGGCCAAGGCTCCCAGCCACTCCGCGGCCGGGGCCAAGGCAAGCAGCCCGCCCGCGCGCGGCATCCACGGCCAATGCAGAATCCGGTTGGGGCCCAAGCGTCTGTCCGACTTTGTTTGGGCCGAAATTTTAGGAGGTGACGTATTTCGACTGAAGTTATCTTACGGGACTGAAAAGTTGTTCAAACAGCGCGGATGCTCCGGGCCCCATTTTTCGGGCCAAAATGGCCAAAGACCTTGCGCTGTAGGTCATGGATCTGGGCCAACTTTCTTGTTTTTGGGGCGGTGCGGGATTTTGTGGTTATGCAATAGATACGTGCGACAGTCAAATGTCGGAAAAGACGGGAGTCGATTCCGAGGTCCGAACCCCGTTTTACTGCCGATTAACCGAACGTACGGGGAGCGAAAAGAGGGCGAAATGTGCCCGCGACTTGTTCCGATTGTGGTAGAGCTGGGCCGGGGGCCTCCTCACGCTCCAAGTACACTCTTCCGCTCGAAGAAATGGCGAACAAGACGCGGGAGGCCCTGGGCCCATGTTTCCCCCGAAATGGCCAAAATCCGTGATCTATAGCACACGGAATGCGGCCAAATTTCGCGTTTCCGTGGCGGCGTGGGATTTTCGGCTGGTGTTGTCGGTATTGGCGTGGGTTCGCCGCGGGAGAAAGCGGAAGCCGATTCCGGGCTCCGAAACTCATTTTGTGGCTATTTTTCCCGAGTGCGGCGCTCTGTGCCTTGGCCGCAAGCATGTGCTGCATTTCGGCCAAGGCCAAGGCATGCAGCAAGCCCCGCGGGCAAGGCCAACGCCTAGGCACGCAGCCACCGCGCGGCCAAGGCCAAGGCACCCAGCCACCCCGCGGCGAAGGCCTAAGCACGCAGCCACCCCGCGGCCAAGGCCAAGGCACCCAGCCAGCCCGCGGCGAAGGCCTAGGCACGAAGCCACCCCGCGGCCAAGGCCAAGGCTCCCAGCCACCCCGCGGCCGGGGCCAAGGCAAGCAGCCCGCCCGCACGCGGCATCCACAGCCAATGCAGAAATTTTAGGAGGTGAGGTATTTCGACTGAAGTTATCTTACAGGACTGAAAAGTTATTCAAACAGCGCAGATGCTCCGGGCCCCATTTTTCGGGCCAAAATGGCCAAAGACCTTGCGCTGTAGCTCACGGATCTGGGCCAACTTTCTTGTTTTCAGGGCGGTGCGGGATTTTGGCGTTATGCATTAGATACGTGCGACAGTCAAACGTCGTAAAAGACGGGAGTCGATTCCGAGGTCCGAACCCCGTTTTTGGGCCGATTAACCGAACGTACGGGGTGCGAAAAGGGGACGAAACCTGCCCGCGAATTGTTCCGATTGTGGCAGAGCTGGGCCGGGGGCCTCCTCACGCTCCAAGTACTCTTTTCCGCTCGAAGAAATGGCGAACAAGACGCGGGAGGCCCTGGGCCCATGTTTCTCCCGAAATGGCCAAAATCCGTGAGCTATAGCAGACCGATTGCGGCCAAATTTAGCGTTTCCGTGGCGGCGTGGGATTTTAGGCTGGTGTTGTCGGTATTGGTGGGGGTTCGCCGCGGGAGAGAGCGGAAGCCGATTCCGGTTTCCGAAACTCGTTTTGTGGCTATTTTTCCCGAGAGCGCCGCTCTGTGCCTTGGCCGCAAGCATGTGCTGCATTTCAGCCAAGGCCAAGGCACGCAGCCAGCCCCGCGGCCAAGGCCAACGCCTAGGCATGCAGCCAGCCCGCGGCCAAGGCCAAGGCACCCAGCCAGCCCGCGGCGAAGGCCTAGGCACGCAGCCACCCCGCGGCCAAGGCCAAGGCTCCCAGCCACCCCGCGGCCGGGGCCAAGGCAACCAGACCGCAAGCGCGCGGCATGCACGGCCAATGCAAAAACCGGGCGGGGACCAAGCGTCTGTCCGACTTTGTTTGCGCCGAAATTTTAGGAGGTGACGTATTTCGACTGAAGTTATCTTACGGGACTGAAAAGTTGTTCAAACAGCGCGGATGCTCCGGGCCCCATTTTTCGGGCCAAAATGGCCAAAGACCTTGCGCTGTAGCTCACGGATCTGGGCCAACTTTCTTGTTTTCCGGGCAGTGCGGGATTTTGGAGTTATGCATTAGATACGTGTGACAGTCAAACGTCGGAAAATACGGGAGTCGATTCCGAGGTCCGAACCCCGTTTTACGGCCGATTAACCGAACGTGCGGGGTGCGAAAAGGGGACGAAACGTGCCCGTGAATTGTTCCGATTGTGGCAGAGCTGGGCCGGGGGCCTCCTCACGCTCCAAGTACTCTTTTCCGCTCGAAGAAATGGCGAACAAGACGCGGGAGGCCCTGGGCCCATGTTTCCCCCGAAATGGCCGAAATCCGTGAGCTATAGCACACGGATTGCGGCCAAATTTCGCGTTTGCGTGGCGGCGGGGGATTTTGGGCTGGTGTTGTCAGTATTGGCGGGGGTTCACCGCGGGAGAAAGCGGAAGCCGATTCCGGGCTCCGAAACTCATTTTGTGGCTATTTTTCCCGAGTGCGGCGCTCTGTGCCTTGGCCGCAAGCATGTGCTGCATTTCGGCCAAGGCCAAGGCACGCAGCCATTCCCGCGGCCAAGGCCAACGCCTAGGCACGCAGCCACCCCGCGGCCAAGGCCAAGGCACCCAAGGCCAAGGCACCCAGCCAGCCCGCGGCCAAGGCCTAGACACGCAGCTACCCCGCGGCCAAGGCCTAGACACGCAGCTACCCCGCGGCCAAGGCCAAGGCACGGAGCCAGCCCGCGGCCAGGGCCAAGTCAAGCAGCCTGCCCACGCGCGGCATCCACGGCCAATGCAGAAACCAGGTGGGGCCCAAGCGTCTGTCCGACTTCGTTTGGGCCGAAATTTTAGGAGGTCACGTATTTCGACTGAAGTTATCTTACGGGACTGAAAAGTTGTTTAAACAGCGCGGATGCTCCGGGCGCCATTTTTCGGGCCAAAATGGCCAAAGACCTTGCGCTGTAGCTCACGGATCTGGGCCAACTTTCTTGTTTTCTGGGCGGTGCGGGATTTTGGGGTTATGCATTAGATACGTGCGACAGTCAAACGTCGGAAAAGACGGGAGTCGATTCCGAGGTCCGAACCCCGTTTTACGGCCGATTAACCGAACGTGCGGGCCGCGAAAAGGGGACGAAACGTGCCCGCGAATTGTTCCGATTGTGGCAGAGCTGGGCCGGGGGCCTCCTCACTCTCCAAGTACTCTTTTCGGCTTGAAGAAATGGCGAAAAGGACGCGGGGGGCTCTGGGCCCATATTTCCCCCGAAATCGCCAAAATCCATGAGCTATAGCACACGGATTGCGGCCAAATTTCGCGTTTCCGTGGCGCCGTGCGATTTTAGGTTGGTGTTGTCGGTATTGGTGGGGGTTCACTGCGGGAGAAAGCGGAAGCCGATTCCGGGCTCCGAAACTCATTTTGTGGCTATTTTTCCCGAGTGCGGCACTCTGTGCCATGGCCGCAAGCATGTGCTGCATTTCGGCCAAGCCCAAGGCATGCGGCCAGCCCCGCGGCCAAGGCCAACGCCTAGGCAGGCAGCCACCCCGCGGCCAAGGCCAAGGCACCCAAGGCCAAGGTACCCAGCCAGCCCACGGTGAAGGCCTAGGCACGCAGCCACCCCGCGGCCAAGGGCAAGGCTCCCAACCACCCCGCGGCCGGGGCCAAGGCAAGCAGCCCGCCCGCGCGCGGCATCCACGGCCAATGCAGAAACCGGGCGGGGCCCAAGCGTCTGTCCGACTTTGTTAGGGCCGAAATTTTAGGAGCTGAGGTATTTCGACTGAAGTTATCTTACGGGACTGAAAAGTTGTTCAAACAGCGCGGATGCTCCGGGCCCCATTTTTCGGGCCAAAATGGCCAATGACCGTGCGCTGTAGCTCACGGATCTGGGACAACTCTCTTGTTTTCGGGACGGTGCGGGATTTTGGGGTCATGCAATAGATACGTGCGACATTCAAACGTTGGAAAAGACTGGAGTTGATTCCGAGGTCCGATCCTCGTTTTACGGCCGATTAACCGAACGTGCGGGGTGCGAAAAGGGGACGAAACGTGCCCGCGAATTGTTCCGATTGTGGCAGAGCTGGGCCGGGGTCCTCCTCGCACTCCAAGTACTCTTTTCCGCTCGAAGAAATGGCGAACAAGATGCGGGGGGCCCTGGGCCCATGTTTCCCCCGAAATGGCCAAAATCCGTGAGCTATAGCACACGGATTGCGGCCAAATTTTGAGTTTCCATGGCGGCGTGGGATTTTCGGCTGGTGTTGTCGGTATTGGTGGGGGTTCGCCGCGGGAGAGAGCGGAAGCCGATTCCGGGCTCCGAAACTCGTTTTGTGGCTATTTTTCCCGAGTACGGCGCTCTGTGCCTTGGCCGCAACTATGTACTGCATTTCGGCAAATGCCAAGGCACGCAGCCAACCCCGCGGCCAAGGCCAACGCCTAGGCACGCAGCCACCCCACGGCCAAGGCCAAGGCACCCACCAGCCTGCGGCGAAGGCCTAGGCACACAGCCACCCCGCGGCCAAGGCCAAGGCTCCCAGCCACCCCACCAAACACGGGGCCAAGGTAGGCAGCCCGCCCGCGCGCGGCATCCACGGCCAATGCAGAAACCGGGCAGGGCCAAAGCGTCTGTCCGACTTTGTTTGGGCCGAAATTTTAGGAGGTGACGTATTTCAACTGAAGTTATCTTACGGGACTGAAAAGTTGTTCAAACAGCGCGGATGCTCCGGGCCCCATTTTTCGGGCCAAAATGGCCAAAGACCGTGCGCTGTAGCTCACGGATCTGGGCCAACTTTCTTGTTTTCGGGGCGGTCCGTGATTTTGGGGTTATGCATTAGATACGTGCGATAGTCAAACGTCGGAAAAGACGGGAGTCCATTCCGAGGTCCGAACCCCGTTTTACGGTCGATTAACCGAACGTGCGGGGTGCGAAAGGGGACGAAACGTGCCCGCGAATTGTTCCGATTATGGCAGAGCTGGGCCGGGGGCTTCCTCATGCTCCAAGTACTCTTTTCCGCTCGAAGAAATGGCGAAAAGGACGCGGGGGGCCCTGGACCCATATTTCCCCCGAAATGGCCAAAATCCGTGAGCTACAGCACACGGATTGCGGCCAAATTTCGTGTTTCCGTGGCGGCGTGGGATTTTCGGCTGGTGTTGTCGGTATTGGCGGGGGTTCGCCGCGGGAGAAAGCGGAAGCCGATTCCGAGCTCCGAAACTCGTTTTGTGGCTTTTTTTCCCGAGTGCGGCGCTCTGTGCCTTGGCCGCAAGCATATGCCGCATTTCGGCCAAGGCCAAGGCACGCAGCCAGCCCCGCGGCCAAGGCCAACGCCTAGGCACGCAGCTACCCCACGACCAAGGCCAAGGCTCCCAGCCAGCCCGCGGTCAGGGCAAAGGCAAGTAGCCCGCCCGCGCGCGGCATCCACGGCCAATGCAGAAACCGGACGGGGCCCAAGCGTCTGTCCGACTTTGTTTGGGCCGAAATTTTAGGAGGTGACGTATTTCGACTGAAGTTATCTTACTGGACTGAAAAGTTGTTCAAACAGCGCGGATGCTCCGGGCCCCATTTTTCGGGCCGAAATGGCCAAAGACCGTGCGCTGTAGCTCACGGATCAGGGCCAACTTTCTTGTTTTCAGGGTGGTGCGGGATTTTGGGGTTATGCATTAGATACGTGCGACAGTCAAACGTCGGAAAAGACGGGAGTCGATTCTGAGGTCCGAACCCCGTTTTACGGCCGATTAACCGAACGTGCGGGGTGTGAAAAGGGGACGAAACGTGCCTGCGAATTGTTCCGATTCTGGCAGAGCTGGGCCGGGGGCCTCCTAACGGCGCAAGTACTGCTTTCCGCTCGAAGAAATGGCAAAAATAATGCGGGAGGCCCTGCGCCCATTTTTCCACCAGAAAAGGCCAAAATCCGTGAGCTATAGCACACGGATTGCGGCCAAATTTCGCGTTTCCGTGGCGGCGTGGGATTTTCGGCTGGTGTTGTCAGTATTGGCGGGGGTTCCCCGCGGGAGAAAGCGGAGGCCGATTCCGGGCTCCGAAACTCGTTTTGTGGCTATTTTTCCCGAGTGTGGCGCTCTGTGCCTTGGCCGCAAGCATGTGCTGCATTTCGGCCAAGGCCAAGGCACGCAGCCAGCCCCGCGGCCAAGGCCAACGCCTAGGCACGCAGCCACCCCTGCGGCCAAGGCCAACGCCTAGACACGAAACCACCCCGCGGCCAATGCCAAGGCACCCAAGGCCAAGGCACCCAGCCAGCCCGCGGCGAAGGCCTAGGCACGCAGCCAACCCGCGGCCAAGGCCAAGGCTTCCAACCACCCCGCGGCCGGGGCCAAGGCAAGCAAACCGCCCGCGCGCGGCATCCACGGCCATTGCAGAAACCGGGGGGAGCCCAAGCGTCTGTCCGACTTTGTTTGGGCCGAAATTTTAGGAGGTGACGTATTTCGACTGAAGTTATCTTACTGGACTGAAAAGTTGTTCAAACAGCGTGGATGCTCCGGGCCCCATTTTTCGGGCCAAAATGGCCAAAGACCGTGCGCTGTAGCTCACGGATCTGGGCCAACTTTCTTGTTTTCATGCCGGTGCGGGATTTTGGGGTTATGCATTAGATACGTGCGACAGTCAAACGTCGGAAAAGACGGGAGTCGATTCCGAGGTCCGAACCCCGTTTTACGGCCGATTAACCGAACGTGTGGGGTGCGAAAAGGGGACGAAATGTGCCCGCGAATTGTTCCGATTGTGGCAGAGCTTGGCCGGGGGCCTCCTCATGGCGCAAGTACTGCTTTCCGCTCGAAGAAATGGCAAAAATAATGCGGGAGGCCGTGCGCCCATTTTTCCGCCAGAAAAGGCCAAAATCCGTGAGCAATAGCACACGGATTGTGGCCAATTTTCGCGTTTCAGAGGCGGCGTGGGATTTTTGGCTGGCGTCGTCGGGTTGGTGGGAGTCGGTGGCGGGAGAAAACGGAATCCAATTCCGAGCTCCGAAACTCGTTTTACGGCCATCTTACCGGCAGCGAACGGGTGCCCAAACGGGTGGGCCAACTCGTCCGATTCAGGCAAAACCAGAGAAAGAAGTGGAAGGTTGGTGTGGATCTCAGTTTTTGGTCCAAGAATACGAAGAAACGGTGAGGACCGTGTGCTCACATTTTGGCCAAATGCTCGCCCGTGGCCAAGCCCAAGCCACGCAGCCACCCCGTGGCCAACGCCAAGGCACAGGGCCACGCTCGAGCTCCCTATCGTTGCCTCGGGAGCGCGGCCGGAGTGTGTGTTGTGTGTGCATGAGAGTGTGCGACCTGCCTTGGTCGCGAGTATGTGCTGCCTTTCGAGCAAGGCACGGAGCCAGCCCGCGGCCAAGGCGAAGGCCGAGGCAGGCAGCCACCCCGTGGCCAAGGCCAAGCCACGCGTTCACCCCGCGGCCAAGGCCATGGCGAGCGTCCACCCCGGACCTCGAAATTGACTCCCCTCGTTTATATCGCTCGACTGTCGCCCCCAAAATCCCGCACCGCCCCGGAAACGCGAAAGGTGGCCAAGATCCGTGAGCTACAGTGCACGGCCTTGGCTTTGGCAGCGGGGTGGCTGCGTGACATGGCCTTGGCCTTGGCCGCGGGGTGGCTGCGTGCAATGGCCTTGGCCTTGGCCTCGGGGTGGCTGCGTGCCAAGGCCTTGGCTGCGGGCTGGCTGCGTGCCTAGGCCTTGGCCGCGGGCTGGCTGGGTGCCATGGCCTTCGCCGCGGGGTGGACGCGTGCCTTGGCCTTGGCCACGGGGTGGCTGCGTGCCTCAGCCTTGGCCTTCGCCGCGGGCTGGCTCCGTGCCTTGCTCCAAATGCAGCACATGCTCGCGACCAAGGCAGGTCGCACACTCTACCGCACACACAATACACACTCCGGCCGCGCTCCCGAATCAAGGATAGGGAGCTCGAGCGTGGCCCTGTGCCTTGGCGTTGGCCGCGGGGTGGCTGCGTGGCTTGCCCTTGGCCGCGGGCGAGCATTTGGCCAAAATGTGAGCACACGGTCCTCGCCGTTTCTTCGTATTCTTGGACCAAAAACTGAGATCCACACCTACCTTCCACTTCTTTCTCTGGTTTTGCCTGAATCGGAGAAGTTGGCCCACCCGTTTGGGCACCCGTTCGCTGCCGGCAAGATGGCCGTAAAACGAGTTTCGGAGCTCGGAATTGGATTCAATTTTCTCCCGCCACCGACTCCCACCAAACCCGATGACGCCAGCCCAAAATCCCACGCCGCCCCCGAAACGCGAAATTTGGCCACAATCCGTGCGCTATAGCTCACGGATTTTGGCCTTTTCTGGCGGAAAAATGGGCGCAGGGTCTCCCGCATTATTTTTCCCACTTCTTCGAGCGGAAAGCTGTACTTGCACCATGAGGAGGCCCCCGGCCCAGTTCTACCACAATCGGATCAATTCGCGGGCACGTTTCGTCCCCTTTTCGCACCCCCGCACCCTCGGTAAATCGGCCGTAAAACGAGGTTCGGACCTCAAAATCGACTCTCCTCTTTTCCGACGTTCGACTGTCGCATGTATCTAATGCATCACCCCAAAATCCCGCACCGCCCCGGAAACGCGAAAGTTGGCCAAGATCCGTGAGCGACAGCACACGGCCTTGGCCTTGGCCACCGGGTGGCTGTGTGCCAAGGCCTTGGCGGTGGGCTGGCTGGGTGCCATGGCCTTGGCCGCGGGCTTGCTGGGTGCCATGGCCTTGGCCGCGGGGTGGACGCGTGCCTTGGCCTTGGCCACGGGTTGGCAGCGTGCCTTGGCCGCGGGCTGTCTCCGTGCCTTGCTCAACATGCAGCACATGCTCGCGACCAAGGCAGGTCGCACATTCTCACGCACATGAAACACACACTCGGGCCATGCTCCCGAGGCAAGGATAGGGAGCTCGAGCGTGGCCCTGTGCCTTGGGGTTGGCCGGGGGTGGCTGCGTGGCTTGGCCTTGGCCGCGGGCGAGCATTTGGCGGCGTGGCATGGCCGGGGGTGGCTGCGTGGCTTGCTCTTGGCCGCGGGGTGGCTGCATGCCATGGCCTTGGCCTTGGCCGCGGGCTGGCTGCGTGCCTAGGCCTTGGCCACGGGCTGGCTGGGTACCATGGCCTTGGCCGCGGGGTGGACGCGTGCCTTGGCCTTGGCCACGGGGTGGCTGCGTGCCTCGGCCTTGGCCTTGGCCGCGGGCTGGCTCCGTGCCTTGCTCGAAATGCAGCACATGCTCGCGACCAAGGCAGGTCGCACACTCTCACGAACACACAACACACACTCGGGCCGCACTCCCGAGGTAAGGATAGGGAGCTCGAGCGTGGCCAACCCGTTTGGGCACCCGTTCGCTGCCGGTAAGATGGCCGTAAAACCAGTTTCGGAGCTCGGAATTTGATTCCGTTTTCTCCCGCCACCGACTCCCACCAAACCCGACCATGCCAGATCAAAATCCCACGCCGCCCCCGAAACACGAAATTTGGCCACAATCCGTGTGCTATAGCTCACGGATTTTGGCCTTTTTTGGCGGAAAAATGGGCGCAGGGACTCCAGCATTATTTTTGCCATTTCTTCGAGCGGAAAACAGTACTTGCGCCGTGAGGAGGCCCCCGGCCCACTTCTACCACAATCGGACCAATTCGCGGGCACATTTCGTCCCCTTTTCGCACCCCCGCACCCTCGGTAAATCGGCCGTAAAACGAGGTTCGGACCTCGAAATCGACTCCCCTCTTTTCCAACACTCGACTGTCGCACGTATCTATTGCATCACCCCAAAATCCCGCACCGCCCCGGAAACGCGAAAGTTGGCCAAGATCCGTGAGCTACAGCACACGGCCTTGGCCTTGGCCGCGGGGAGGCCGCGTGCCATGGCCTTGGCCTTGGCCGCGGGGAGGCCGCGTGCCATGGCCTTGGCCTTGGCCGCGGGGTGGCAGCGTGCCATGGCCTTGGCCTTGGCCTCGGGGTAGCTGCGTGCCAAGGCCTTGGCCGCGGGCTGGCTGCGTGCCTGCGCCTTGGCCGCGGGCTGGCTGGGTGCCATTGCCTTGGCCGCGCGCTGGCTGGGTGCCATGGCCTTTGCCGCGGGCTGGACGCGTGCCTTGGCCTTGGCCGCGGGCTGGACGCGTGCCTTGGCCACGGGCTGGACGCGTGCCTTGGCCTTGGCCGCGGGCTGGACGCGTGCCTTGGCCACGGGCTGGACGCGTGCCTTGGCCTTGGCCATGGGCTGGCTGCGTGCCTCGGGCTTGGCCTTGGCCGCGGGCTGGCTCCGTGCCTTGCTCGAAATGCAGCACATGCTCGCGACCAAGGCAGGTCGCACAGTCTCACGCACATACAACACACACTCCGGCCTTGCTCCCGAGGCAAGGATAGGGAGCTCGAGCGTTGGCCTGTGCCTTGGCGTTGGCCACGGGGTGGCTGCGTGGCTTGGCCTTGGCCGCGGGCGAGCATTTGGCCAAAATATGAGCACACGGTCCTCGCTGTTTCTTCGTATTCTTCGACCAAAAACTGAGATCCACACCTACCTTCCACTTCTTTCTCAGGTTTTGCCTGAATCGGACGAGTGGGCCCACCCGTTTGGGCACCCGTTCGCTGCCGGTAAGATGGCCGTAAAACGAGTTTCGGAGCTGGGAATTGGATTCTGTTTTCTCCCGCTACCGACTCCCGCCAAACCCGACGACGCCAGCCCAAAATCCCACGCCGCCCCGAAACGCGAAATTTGGCCACAATCCGTGTGCTCTAGGTCACGCATTTTGGCCTTTTCCGGGGGAAAAATGGGCGCAGGGCCTCCCGCACAACTTTCGCCACGGGGTGGCTGCGTGCCTCAGCCTTGGCCTTGGCCGCGGGCTGGCTCCGTGCCTTCCTTGAAATGCAGAACATGCTGGCGACCAAGGCAGGTCGCACACTCTCACGCACACACAACACACACTCGGGCCGCGCTCCCGAGGCAAGGATAGGGAGCTCGAGCGTGGCCCTGTGCCTTGGCGTTGGCCGTGGGGTGGCTACGTGGCTTGGCCTTGGCCGCAGGTGAGCACTTGGCCAAAATGTGAGCACACGGTCCTCGCCGTTTCTTCGTATTCTTGGACCAAAAACTGAGATCCACACCTACCTACCACATCTTTCTCCGGTTTTGCCTGAATCGGACGATTTGGCCCACCCGTTTGGGCACGCCGCCCAAAATCCCACGCCCCCCCACGAAACGCAAAATTTGGCCACAATCCGCGTGCTATAGCTCACGGATTTTGGCCTTTTCTTTCGGAAAAATGGGCGCAGGGCCTCGCGCATTATTATTGCCAGTTCTTCGAGCGGAAAGCACTACTTACGCCGTGGGGAAGCCCCCGGCCCAGTTCTACCACAATCGGACCAATTCAAGCGCACGTTTCGTCCCCTTTTCGCACCCCCGTACCCTCGGTAAATCGGCCATAAAACGAGGTTCGGACCTCGAAATCGACTCCCCTCTTTTCCGACGTTCGACTGTCGCACGTATCTAATGCATCACCCCAAAATCCCGCACCGCCCCGGAAACGCGAAAGTTGGCCAAGATCCGTGAGCTACAGCACAGGGCCTTGGCCTTGGGCGCGGGGTAGCCGCGTGCCATGGCCTTGGCCTTGGCCTCGGGGTGGCTGCGTGCCAAGGCCTTGGCCGTGGGCTGGCTGCGTGCCAAGGCCTTGGCCGCGGGCTGGATGGGAGCCATGGCCTTGGCCGCAGGGTGGACGCGTGCCTTGGCCTTGGCCACGGGCTGGCTGCGTGCCCCGGCCTTGGCCTTGGACGGGGGCTGGCTCCGTTCCTTCCTCGAAATGCAGCACATGCTCGCGACCAAGGCACGTCGCACACTCTCACGCACACACAACACACACTCCGGCGGCGCCCCCGCAACCTCGGTAAATCGGCCGTAAAACGAGGGCACGTTTCGTCCCCTTTTCGCACCCCCGCACCCTCGGTAAATCGGCCGTAAAATGAGGTTCGGACCTCGAAATCGACTCCCCTCTTTTCTGACGTTCGACTGTCGCACGTATCTAATGCATCACCCCAAAATCCCGCACCGCCCCGGAAACGCGAAAGTTGGCCAAGATCCGTGAGCGACAACACACGGCCTTGGCCTTGGCCACCGGGTGGCTGTGTGCCAAGGCCTTGGCCGCGGGGTGGCTGCGTGCCTAGGCCTTGGCCGCGGGCTGGCTGGGTGCCATGGCCTTGGCCGCGGGGTGGACGCGCGCCTAGGCCATGGCCACGGGGTGGCTGCGTGCGTCGGCCTTGACCCTGGCCGCGGGCTGGCTACGTGCCTTTCTCGAAATGCAGCATATGCTCGCGACCAAGGCAGGTCGCACACTGTCACACACACACAACACACACTCCAGCCGCGCTCCCGAGGCAAGGATAGGGAGCTCGAGCGTGGCCCTGTGCCTTGGCGTTGGCCGCGGGGTGGCCGCATGGCTTGGCCTTGGCCCCAGGCGAGCATTTGGCCAAAATGAGAGCACACGGTCCTCGCTGTTTCTTCGTATTCTTCGACCAAAAACTGAGATCCACACCTACCTTCCACTTCTTTCTCCGGTTTTGCCTGAATCGGACGGCTTGCCCCACCCATTTGGGCACCCGTTTGCTGCCGGTAAGATGGCCGTAAAACGAGTTTCGGAGCTCGGAATTGGATTCCGTTTTCTCCCGCCACTGACTCCCACCAAACCTGACCACGCCAGCCCAAAATCCCGCGCCGCCCCCGAAGAAACGGCGAGGACCGTGTGCTCACATTTTGGCCAAATGCTCGCCCGCGGCCAAGGCCGAGCCACGCAGCCACCCGCGGCCAACGCCAAGGCACAGGGCCACGCTCGAGCTCCCTATCCTTGCCTCGGGAGCGCGGCCCGAGTGTGTGTTGTGTCTGCGTGAGAGTGAGTGACCTGCCTTGGTCGCGAGCATGTGCTGCATTTCGAGCAAGGCACGGAGCCACCCACGGCCAAGGACAAGGCCGAGGCACGCAGCCACCCCGTGGCCAAGGCCATGGCACGCAGCCACCCCGACGCCAAGGCCAAGGCCATGGCCCGCAGCCACCCCGCGTCCAAGGCCAAGGCCGTGTGCTGTCGCTCACGGATCTTGGCCAACTTTCGCGTTTCCAGGGCGGTGCGGGATTTTGGGGTGATGCATAAGATACGTGCGACAGTCGAACGTCGGAAAAGAGGGGAGTCGATTTCAAGGTCCGAACCTCGTTTTACGGTCGATTTACCGAGGGTGCGGGGATGCGAAAAGGGGACGAGAACTGGGCCGGGGGCCTCCTCACGGCGCAAGTACTGCTTTCCGCTCGAAGAAATGGCAAAAATAATGCAGGAGGCCCTGCACCCATATTTCCGCCAGAAAAGGCCAAAATCCGTGAGCTATAGCACACGGATTGTGGCCAAATTTCGCATTTCGGGGGCGGCTAGGGATTTTGGGCTGGCGTCGTCGGGTTTGGTGGGAGTCGGTGGCGGGAGAAAACGGAATTACGGCCATCTTACCGGCAGCGAACGGGTGCCCAAACGGGTGGGCCAACTCATCCGATTCAGGGAAAACCGGAGAAAGAAGTGGAAGGTAGGTGTGGACCTCAGTTTTTGGTCCAAGAATACGAAGAAACGGCGAGGACCGTGTGCTCACATTTCCGCCAAATACTTGCCCGCGGCCAAGGCCAAGCCATGCAGCCACCCCGCGGCCAACGCCAAGGCATAGGGCCACGCCGAGCTCCCTATCCTTGCCTCGGGAGCGCAGCCCGATAGTGTGTTGTGTGTGCGTGAGAGTGTGCGACCTGCCTTGGTCGCGAGCATGTGCTGCATTTCGAGCAAGGCACGGAGCCAGCCCGCGGCCAAGGCCAAGGCATGCGTCCACCCCGCTGCCAAGGCCATGGCACCCAGCCAGCCCGTGGGCAAGGCCTTGGCACGCAGCCACGCCGAGGCCAAGGCCTTGGCTCACAGGCACCGGGGGGCGATGGCAAACGCGAAGGAACCCTGCCACCCTGCGGCCAAGGACTAGGCACGCAGCCACCCCGCGGCCTAGCCCAAGGCCGTGTGCTGTCGCTTACGGATCTTGGCCAACTTTCGCGTTTCCGGGGCGGTGCGGGGTTTTCGGGTGATGCATTAGATACGTGCGACAGTCGAACGTCGGAAAAGAGGGGAGTCGATTTTGAGGTCCGAACCTCGTTTTACGGCAGATTTACCGAGGGTGCGGGGGTGCGAAAAGGGGGTGAAACGTGCCCTCGAATTCGTCCGATTGTGGTAGAACTGGGCCGGGGGCCTCCTCACGGCGCAAGTACTGCTTTCCGCTCGAAGAAATGGCAAAAATAATGCGGGAGGCCGTGCGCCCATTTTTCCGCCAGAAAACGCCAAAATCCGTGAGCTATAGCACACGGATTGTGGCCAAATTTCGCGTTCGGGGGCGCCGTGGGATTTTGGGCTGGCC